>CAUDMG010001393.1:2280000-2532500 GCA_958450375.1 Homarus gammarus
AGTGCTGCTGCCACCTGTACGATACAACTTCAGTGCTGCTGCCACCCATACGATACAACTTCAGTGCTGCTGCCACCCGTACGATAAACTTCAGTGCTACTGCCATCCGTACAACTTCAGTGCTGCTGCCATCCGTACAACTTCAGTGCTGCTGCCACCCGTACGATAAACTTCAGTGCTGCTGCCACCCGTACAACTTCAGTGCTGCTGCCACCCCTGCGATAAACTTCAGTGCTGCTGCCATCCGTACAACTTCAGTGCTGCTGCCATCCGTACAACTTCAGTGCTGCTGCCACCCGTACGATAAACTTCAGTGCTGCTGCCACCCGTACAACTTCAGTGCTGTTGCCACCCCTGTGATAAACTTCAGTGCTGCTGCCATCCGTACAACTTCAGTGCTGCTGCCATCCGTACAACTTCAGTGCTGCTGCCACCCGTACGATAAACTTCAGTGCTGCTGCCACCCGTACAACTTCAGTGCTGTTGCCACCCCTGTGATAAACTTCAGTGCTGCTGCCATCCGTACAACTTCAGTGCTGCTGCCATCCGTACAACTTCAGTGCTGCTGCCACCCATACGATAAACTTCAGTGCTGCTGCCACCCGTACAACTTCAGTGCTGCTGCCACCCGTACGATAAACTTCAGTGCTGCTGCCATCCGTACAACTTCAGTGCTGCTGCCATCCGTACAACTTCAGTGCTGCTGCCACCCGTACGATAAACTTCAGTGCTGCTGCCATCCGTACAACTTCAGTGCTGCTGCCACCCGTACGATACAACTTCAGTGCTGCTGCCACCTGTACGATACACCTCCCGTCCCTGCTGCCAAACATGTGACATTTCGCTCTAAAGCCGAGTTTATTCCTCTTAACTAACAGATTTTTAATTAACGCTACAGATATGGTAATTTTTTTAATCCCAAAATAACTCCCCCGTATTGTCACCCTCGTTGTCTGCTGCCAAACGAATGATCTTTATCTCTCAACTTATTAATACTTTTTGACTGTGTGTAAATACCAAACTACATTTTATTACTACATTACTAAATAACTTGTGATAATTACATTCTGGGTTTGTTCATAAACATACGACACTTGTAAAACAGTTATAGTTCTGTCTATTGGAGATATATTTATTTACAGTATCATTATATTTTTGAGGGATGAGAATTCCAGGATTAACTTTTTACATTAGAATATTAAATTCCTCATGTAAGCGACACACTGACCAGATTCATCAGAGCGAAGACTTTTTTTATTATTCACTTAACATCAATTGACTGAGTGAAATGATGATAATTTATTTATTTTTTGGGAATATTATTGTTTACTTCCAGATCAATGGTTGGGTGTTTACGATTGCTTACAGACACACACACACATACATACACGCACACACATACATACACACACCTTCCATCCATCCATCCATCTCTCTCTCTCTCTCTCTCTCTCTCTCTCTCTAACAGAAAACTCAAAATAATAAACAGATCAACATAAAACATCTTGAAATACACTTAATTTTTTTTTTTAATATTTATAATAACGAAAGAAAAAATTAATTAGTATATAACATTGACATTTAACCGACCTTTGTAATTAAAATTCTCTATCTAATCTATTATAAATACATTAGTCTATCCCTACAGTTTTATTTTATTTCATACATTAATGAGATTTATTGTTTTAATTATACACATATGAATAACCCTTTTTATATCAATTCATAAGGTTCTATTTAATTACTCCCATATATATATTTAATCAACTAATTAATTATAGAATATATTAGTTATAGGCGTTATATATTCATCTATATATTTAGTGGAGTGTAAAGCAACTGAGGGGACGGGGAGAGAAGGGGTATAGGGGAGAGGAGAGGTAGGGGGAGAGAAGGGGTAGAGGGGAGAGGAGAGGTAGGGGGAGAGAAGGGGTAGAGGGGAGAGGAGAGGTAGGGGGAGAGGAGGGGTAGAGGGGAGAGGAGAGGTAGGGGGAGAGGAGGGGTAGAGGGGAGAGGAGAGGTAGGGGGAGAGAAGGGGTAGAGGGGAGAGGAGAGGTAGGGGGAGAGAAGGGGTGGAGGGGAGAGGAGAGGTAGGGGGAGAGAAGGGGTAGAGGGGAGAGGAGAGGTAGGGGGAGAGAAGGGGTAGAGGGGAGAGGAGAGGTAGGGGGAGAGGAGGGGTAGAGGGGAGAGGAGAGGTAGGGGGAGAGGAGGGGTAGAGGGGAGAGGAGAGGTAGGGGGAGAGGAGGGGTAGAGGGGAGAGGAGAGGTAGGGGGAGAGGAGGGGTAGAGGGGAGAGGAGAGGTAGGGGGAGAGAAGGGGTGGAGGGGAGAGGAGAGGTAGGGGGAGAGAAGGGGTAGAGGGGAGAGGAGAGGTAGGGGGAGAGAAGGGGTGGAGGGGAGAGGAGAGGTAGGGGGAGAGAAGGGGTAGAGGGGAGAGGAGAGGTAGGGGGAGAGAAGGGGTAGAGGGTAGAGAGGGAGATAAAGGTAGAGAGAGGGTAATGATGAGATGGAGAGGGATGGGAGAGGGGAGAGGATGAGAGAGGGAGGTGAGAGGGACGAGAGAGGAGGGTGAGAGGGACGAGAGAGAAGGGTGAAAGGGGTGAGAGGGGTGAGAGGGACTAGAGAGGTGGGTAAGAGGGACGAGAGAAAAGGATGAGAGGGACGAGAATCGGTGAGAGGGGTGAGAGGGACGAGAGGGGGCTATATACCAATGCTGCATCAAACTGCCATTTAAACTTCAATAATGGGATGAGGTTAAGCCTGGTGGTGGAGTGTAAACAAATCCTGCACCAAATGTGTTTTACCTGTCTGTCTGTCTGTCTGTACGTGTCTGTTTGTCTGTCTCTCTCTCTGTCTGTCTGTCTTTCTGTCTCTCTGTCTTTACTCGTCTCCTGCACCAATTCTTACTTAGCCTTATCTCTTCATCCTGGGAAATGAAAGATATGTGTCAACTGGTTAAGCTTACATCTGAATTTCATTGATTCGGGAGGTTAGCTGATACTGGCTGCCTTTGTCCGTCCTGGGGTAAAAATAAAACATCCCGTGACGTGGTTGGATGACTGCCAAGCGTGTGATGGACTACGGGGGATTCTGATTGGCTAGAATTGATTAAGAAGAAGAATGATGACAAGTTAGCTGAGAGTTAAGTTGTTTGAGAGAGAGAGAGAGAGAGAGAGAGAGAGAGGGGGGGGGGGGGCATAAAAATAATTTAAAATATTTACATCTATGAAAAAATATTTACAGTTTATTCATATATTTCCAAAGGCGTTAATGGTGCCAACACTGGATAAGACAAACCCTGGCTAGTATCAACCATGGATAGTGCCAACTAGTAGTGCCACACCTGGATAGCTTTAACTCTGGATAATGTTACCCCATGTGAGTGCCTCTAGTGCCATTACTAAAAGTGCTAATTCTCCATAGTGTAAAGCCTGGAGGTTACTAGACCTGGATAGTGACATTAATGGATAGTGTTAGGCTTGGATAGTAACGCTTGTTAATGGGACTATTCTTGGATAGTACCACCCCTGGACGTACACCCCTAGACAAGAACACCTTTGGATAGTGGCACTCTTGGATATTTTATACCTGGAGAGTGTCATTTATGAATAGTGCCAATCCTGTACAGTAGCATTCATGGATAGTGCCGTCTGAGGATAGTAACAACCACGGGAAGTGTCATCTCTAGACAGTGACACTATAGATACTGCCAATGATAGTTGATCCAAAACGAATACAGTACTTCCCTTGATGGTGTTGATCTTGGATAGTGCCACATCTGGATAGTGCCACATCTGGATAGTAACTCATTGAAGTGACTACCCTATGATAGTACCAAACATAAAGATACTGACAACTGGATAGTACCAACTTAGTGCCAACCTAAGATAGTGTCACGTGTGGTCAATGCCAACTACAGATAGTACGATTCCTTGTGATTTCGTTTAAATTTGTCGTAACTTGAATGAACCAATTATGTGAGTTCTAAAGGGTAAAAAAAATCACTTACGATCTTTTGGGAATACATCTCAATTTTTTTATCGTATCTTCAGCGAATAAATTTAATTACGTTGAAAAAGAAACTCAAGGGGAAAAAATAAATTGCGGTGGGCTGAGAATGCTGGTCTTTTTCCCCTCACCCCCGCCAGAGTATCTTTTTTCCCCTCACCCCTGCCAGAGTATCTTTTTCCCCTCACCCCCGCCAGAGTATCTTTTTCCCCTCACCCCTGCCAGAGTATCTTTTTCCCCTCACCCCCGCCAGAGTATCTTTTTCCCCTCACCCCCGCCAGAGTATCTTTTTCCCCTCACCCCTGCCAGAGTATCTTTTTTCCCCTCACCCCCCGCCAGAGTATCTTTTTTCCCTCACCCCTGCCAGAGTATCTTTTTACCCTCAGCCAATCTCCGAGGCCTCCCTCTTGAAGCCTAGTAGGATCCCCTAGGGCTCTCACGGACCCACTGAGACGTAAGAGGAATCTTCATAACTCACCAGAACCCAGTAAAAACCCACCAGAACCCACTAAAGCCCACCAGAACCCACTAAAGCCCACTAGAACCTACTAAAACCCACCAGAACACACTAAAGCCCACCAGAACCCAGTAAAACCCACCAGAACCCACTAAAACCCACTAGAACCCATTAAAGCCCCACCAAAACCCACTATAACCCCACCAGAACCCACGAGAATTCGCCAGAACCCGACAGAACCCACCAAAACCCACCAGAACCCGACAAAACCCGACAGAACTCATCAGAACCCACCAAAACCCACCAGAACCCGACAGAACCCGACAGAACCCGTTATAAGCAGGCTATCAATTAACAGAACCCGTCCTGACCCGCTAGAATACACTCGACTTTCCATTTGTCAATTTAATGCTCTTGGTGTCTCTCTGTCCATCCCCTGGCGTCTCTGTCTCTATCATACTTTGTCTCGATTTATCTCTCTGTTCTCTTTCTCGCTTTCTTTCTCACTGTCTATATCTCTGTTTCTTTCCGTGTCTTTATCACATTCCGTCTCTCTCTCTCTCTCTCTCTCTCTCTCTCTCTCTCTCTCTCTCTCTCTCTCTCTCTCTCTCTCTCTCTCTCTCACTATCTCTCTCTATCTCTCTCACAGTCGCCTGCGGGCCGTCACAATCGATACCTCGGGGTTCTTGAGAGACAGTCAGTTGGGCCTTGCCATTTCTCACCAGCTGGGCAACCGTAGCTCGATACAGCGTCCTTCACCATGCCGACAGGGGGGAGAGGCAGGGGGAGGGGAGGGGAAGGGGAGAGGAAAGAGGTAGGGTAAGGGGGGGGAATCAGGAGGTAGGGGGTGAGACATGGGGGAAGGAGGGGGGTCAGGGGTCAGGGGGAGAGTTAGGAGGCAGGGGGAAAAACAGGGGGAAGGTAGAGAGGAAGGAGAAAAAGGGGAAGTGGGGTAGGAAGGAGGCAGTAGGAGGCCACGTCGACAAGGGGAAAGAGAGCGAGGCAGGGGGAGGCATCAAGCAGGGGGGGAAAAGAGCGAGGCAGGGGGAGGCATCAAGCAGGGGGGAAAAGAGCGAGGCAGGGGGAGGCATCAAGCAGGGGGAAAAGAGCGAGGCAGGGGGAGGCAGCAGGCACGGGGAGTCATAACAGCTACGGGAGGTGGAAAAAAAGAAAGTAATGTGTACAGTAATTGTTTCCTGACTGTGATAGTGGTGATGGTGGTAGTAATGATTGTGGTAGTGGTGGTGGTGGTAGTGGTGATGGTGGTGTTGATGATGATGATAGTGGTAGTGGTGGTGATGGTGGTGTTGATGATGATGATAGTGGTAGTGATGATTGTGGTAGTGGTGGTGGTGGTGGTGATGGTGGTGTTGATGATGATGATAGTGGTAGTAGTAGTAGTAGTAGTAGCAGTAGTAGCAGTAGTAGCAGTAGTAGTGTGGGGACAGCAGGTTACAGGGATCATAAGCTCAAATCTCAACAATGTTTAACGCCCCGAACACTGACTCCTCTCTCTCTCTCTCTCTCTCTCTCTCTCTCTCTCTCTCTCTCTCTCTCTCTCTCTCTCTCTCTCTCTCTCTCTCTCTCTCTCTCTCTCTCTCCTAGCTATGTCTTGGAGACTAACCCTCACCATAAATACTTCAGTCACCCCAACTTCGGTCTCCGTGTTAACTCTCTGATGGAGACTTTGTGGAGACTCTAACCTAGCCTAACCTAACCTGAGTCACCTTCTACCTGTAAAATCACCTAAACCTCTGAGTCACCACCCCCGATGACTCACTCTTGACTCACCCCTATCACTCACCTGACTCACCTGACTCATTACTCAGGTGAGGCAACACGACCCTACTGACCACTTGATTCTCACTTCACTTATTCCTCTACTGTTATGTAGGAGGAGGAGAAGGAGGGAACGAATGAAGGAGGGAAGAGAAGGAGAAATAGGAGGAGAATAGGAGAAGGAAGGAGAGGACGGAAGTAGGAGGGGAGGTAGTGTGGAGGGAGGTAGTGAGGGAAGAAGGAGGGGAAAGGAGAAGGGAGAAGGAAGGAATGAAAGAAGGAAGGAAGGAAGGAAGGAAGGAAGGTAGTGAGAGAGGGAGAAGAATGGAGTAGAGAAAGTGAAGGCGAGAAGGAAAGAGAAAGGGAGGTAGGAGGAGGTGGGGAAAGGGGTAGTAAGGCAAGGACGAAGAGTAGAAGGAAGATAAGGAACGAAGGAGGGGCAAGAAGGAAGAAAGGAGAGAAGGAGAGTGGAAGAGAGAGAGAGAGAGAGAGAGAGGGAGAAATGTTCAAGTAAAATGACTCTACTAAGTTTTGGGGCTTCTTGTCTTATCTCCCCGTAGTACCTTAGAGGGGGGGGGAGATAGAGAGGGGGGAGGGGAGATAGAGAGGGAGGAGGAGATAGAGAGGGGGGAGGGAGAGCGAGGAAGTCTAGGGAGAGAGGGAAGAGAGGGGAGAGAGGGAGATAGAAAAAAGAGGAGGGGTCTTATGTAACAGGACCCATTTGGCTTCACGTTATATTATGTTCTTGGCATCACAGACAGACAGGCAGATAAGGAGAGACAGACAGACAGACAGACAGACAGACAGACAGACAGACAGACAGACAGACAGACATAGAAATCATTAAGGTACAAAATGTTTTCCAAAGTTAAATTTATCATCTTATCTGATATAAGTAAACATATCGCATTAATGTAGAGTCTCGGTGTTCAATGCCATTTTGTAAGCTTAATCGAGGAAATGTTTACCTTTACGAATCCCTGAGAATCTTAACACTGGGCTGTGTTTAGGAAAGTTTTAATTAACGTTTTGGTTAAGAGAAATATGTAAGCCAAGATCTAATTATATAGAGTCTGGCTAATGTTGAGAACAGGGTAATGTTTCTGGTGGTTCAGCATGGTGGTAATATCGACTCAAAAACGTTTATATGATTCCAAGGTAAATTGTCTGGTTAAAACGTTTATGAGGTCCTAAAGCAGAATACTTGGACAAAACGTTTCCTAATCCCAGAAATATAACACGTGGTTTAAAAAAAAAAAACGTTTATGGCTTCCAGAAACAAAACCTCTAGCTCAAAAAAACAACAACAAAAAAAAACACAAACACGTCCCCGATAATTAGCATAAAACCTGAAACAAAAAATTTTCTCCGTTCTCAAAACAAAAACTTCCAAGAGCTAAACCCGATGTTACTGAGACCTTAACACGAAAAAAAAAAAAAAACATAGAACAAAACCATTTCTTGTGGTTGAATACAAAGCCGAGGACAATGTTTCTCCGGTCCAGACGTCACTCCACCATTGTGTGGCGACAAGGAAGGCTGTAGGATCATAAAACCCCGTTGTAACTTTTCTGAACACAACGACGTAATCAAATGTGGAGTTATCCAGTCCCACCTCCTGCGCCTTGCTGCCTCGGTCGCCTGCTCTGTGGTCATGGTTGAGAATGACAGGGGGCAGTGACAGGGAGGAGACGGGGGTTAGGGAGGAGGGAAATGGAGGGAGTCAGGGGAAAGGGACGGTGGGTGGAGAAGGGGGTGGGAAGAGGATACGTAAAAAGGAAGAGGAGAGGATGGAAATGTATGGGAGATGATTAAGAAGGGGAAGAATAGATATGGGAAGGAAGAGAATAGGAAGGAAGAGAAGGGAATGGGTGGTGGGGGGTAGAAGGGGTTTGATAACGAAGGGGGAGGCTTCTTTCAGGTAACCAGTGTGTGTGTGTGTGGCGGATCAAGGGGCTTTGCTTAGTGGGCTGAGGAAAGGGAAGGGATAGGGAGGGGAGGGAGGGGAGGGAAGGGAAGGGAAGGGGAGGGACAAGAGATGAAAAAATAAGGAGAGGAGGAGCTTGATAAAGAAAGGAAACAGAGGGAGAGGAGGTGTTTGGCTGAGAAAAAGGAAGAAGGAGGGAATTAAAAGAGGGAGAAGGGACAATGGGTCGGAGAGTTGAAAGAGATACGTAAGAAAAAGGAGAAGAGAAGGAGAAGGAGGAGGAGGTAATGAAGGAAGAGAGTGGGAAAGGGATGAAAAAAATAGACGATAGAAAAAAAAGAAATAGGTTGATAAAGAAAAAAAGGGGAGAAAGGGAAAAAAGGGGAGAAAGGGAGGAAAGTTATATCTACCTCTCTCTCTTTTTCTCTCTTATTTCTTTCACTTTCTCTCTTATCTTTCGCTGTCTCTCTCTCCAACCTGGCCCCCCAGCTTCCCCCCCCCCCCCCTTCTCCCTCGTTGAGCACAGAACAAGTGGTTTTGTATTGTGAAAAGGAAGATATTTCAGAATGTATTGTTCATGGTCTATCTTTGATGTCACTGCAAAAGGTCTATCATTAAGAAGATGGTAACGGGTGTATGATCTAACCTTTACATGACTACCTTGACACTTCTCCGCTTCGGTATTGACCCTTGACCTCTAACCTCGAGTAATGGAAGTCACTAAAATATTTCTACTCGTAAGATGTTGATATTGTGAACATTTTTTTTTATGGGGGGTGGGGAGAGTGAACATGAGAACAACAACAACATTGACAAGATATACATGTTTAGATACAGTAGTTTGACCCTTGACCTTTGACCCTAAAATCCAATCCCCCCCCCCCCCCCAATAGACGAAAATATGATTGAAAATAGTGAAGGATTCTGGGAGTATTAGCTGTAGGTTCAAGTCCGCCAAGTTTCAAATTAAATGATCTAAAATTAAAGGAAACGCGATTAATAATTACCTGCCGAGAAGAAGAAGAAGAAGAAGAAGAAGAAGAAGAAGAAGAAGAAGGAGGAGAAGAAGACGAAGAAGAAGAAGAAGAAGAAGAAGAAGAAGAAGAAGGAGAAGAAGAAGAAGAAGAAGAAGGAGAAGAAGAAGAAGAAGAAGAAGAAGAAGAAGAAGAAGAAGAAGAAAAAGTCCCAAAATAGAAGAAACAAGAAATAAAAATAAGAAGAAAAATGAAAAAAAAATTAACTTGTGTGTTCCATCAGGGAGTCGTAGGTGATGCAAGAAGAGGTGGTGAGTCAAGAGTCAGAGACCAATCAAAACTCGTGAACTAAAAGGACAGCACCAATCAGAACAAAGAGGCTGGAGGGACCAATCAAAACAAACCTCATCCCTTCAAAAGTATAAGTTCAGCAATAGACACTTGAACTCTCTAAGGAGGATCATGTTTCTTACTGTTGTGGTTGACGATGCTCTTTTGTCTCTGATCCTACACAGCTGAGGGGCGGGAGGGGCGGGAAGGGCGGGAGGGGCGGCGGAGGGGGGCGTAGTAGGACAATAGTAGGACCTGCTTTTATTCAGGATACTCGAGAGACGGCTATAGGGATCTGAAAGGAGGTTAGTGTCAGGATTCCCCAAAAGGTCCCTAATTTTTTTTTTTTTTCGTTTGTTCTGTTTTTTTTTCTCTCTCTTTCTTTCTGTTTTATATCTGTCTTTCTGTCTGTCTCTCTGTCTGTCTGTCTATCAGTTTGAGAGAGAGAGAGAGAGAGAGAGAGAGGATGATGAAAGATTGCTGTTAAAGAGAGTTTGTGAATGAGAAGAGAAGAATGCTAGATAGATAGAGAGGGGGAGAGAAAGAGACAGAGGCCACAGACAGGTTTAAGCATTATATAAGTTAAGTACAAAATTATGCCAGGAATTTATAAAGGCATTTGCCCAACATGGTCCGCTAACAGCCACCGGTTTATGATCTCATAAACAATATTTATAGACAGACTCGCCATAACTGGTCCCAATAACACTCTCCCCAGGAACTGTAACTTTTAACATGCTTAACCTTACTTAACATTACGGAGCTTTTAACATACTTGGCCTAACCTGACCTAACTTAACCTAACCTAACCTAACCTAACCTAACCTAACCTAACCTTACTTATCATTACGGAGCTTTTAACATACTTGACCTAACTTAACCTAACCTAACCTGACCTAACCTAACCTAACCTTACTTAACATTACGGAGCTTTTAACATACTTGACCTAACCTGACCTAACTTAACCTAACCTAACCTTACTTAACATTACGGAGCTTTTAACATACTTGACCTAACCTGACCTAACTTAACCTAACCTAACCTTACTTATCATTACGGAGCTTTTAACATACTTGGCCTAACCTGACCTAACTTAACCTAACCTAACCTTACTTAACATTACGGAGCTTTTAACATACTTGACCTAACCTGACCTAACTTAACCTAACCTAACCTTACTTATCATTACGGAGCTTTTAACATACTTGACCTAACCTGACCTAACTTAACCTAACCTAACCTAATCTAACCTAACCTAACCTAACCTTACTTAACATTACGGAGCTTTTAACATACTTGACCTAACCTGACCTAACTTAACCTAACCTAACCTAATCTAACCTAACCTAACCTTACTTAACATTACGGAGCTTTTAACATACTTGACCTAACCTGACCTAATTTAACTTAACTTTTAGCGTGCTTAACCTTACTTAACATTAACTTAATCTAACTTTTAACCTACTTAACCTAACTTAACATACTTAACCGAGCTTAATCTTAACTTAATCTAACTCAACCTTGACTTAACCATATTTTCAACACGCTTAACCTAACCTAACCATAACTTGACATAACTTTATTGCGTTTAACCTAATGTAACCTTAACTTAAACCTTACTTACCGTACCTCGACCATAACATGACTTAACCTAACCTACCCCTAACTTAATCCTAGCTTAGCCGGCGTCTAAGATAACGTAACCTAACCTAACCAAACTTAAATCCTTAACTTAACCTAACCTAACCTAACCTAACCTAACCTACCCCTAACTTAACCCTAGCTTAGCCGGCGTCTAAGATAACGTGACCTAACCAAACCAAACTTAAATCCTTAACTTAACTTTAACCTAACCTTAACCTAACCTAACCTAATCTACTCAAACTACTTAATTTACTGTAGTATGAGAGTTCGGTGTTCCGCTTCAGTACTTCCGCTTTACCTGACTACACCTGGTCGAAGCCTTCCCACATTATGTTGCAGAAGAATTCCACCTTAATTGCAAAGTATCGATCCTAATTGCAGGGTGTATATTACTGTACAGTAGTATGAATTTATAATGCTGGGGGAATGTCGTCTTGTCTCTCTCTCTCTCTCTCAACCTCTCTCTCTCTCTCTCTCTCTCTCTCTCTCTCTCCTCTCTCTCTCTCTCTTTCTCTGAGGTCAAGAATGCAACACTCTCTTTGTTCAGTGTTACGATATCGATTATTTAAGGACTTACTAGTTAAATTTACCTTAAGTGAAGATAACAGAATACCTTTAATTAGTTATATTTTACTTTTATAACACAACAATAACAGCCCCAGAGGTTATAATTAATGGTTATTATAAGACTATAAGCTATTAAAGGCGTGTCTAAACTTCATTACAACACGATTATAGTCTGTGATGTCATAACTTATCCTGACCAATCACGTTGTACCAAGGTCTTTTATCTCCCCAAACCTGACCAATCACGTTACAGCTAGGTCATATATTCCCCCAAACCTGACCAATCACGTTGCAGCTAGGTCCCTATTTCCTTAAACCAGACCAATCACGTTGCAGCTAGGTCCCTATTTCTTTAAACCAGACCAATCACGTTGCAGCTAGGTCCCTATTTCCTTAAACCAGACCAATTACGTTGCAGCTAGGTCCCTATTTCCTTAAACCTGACCAATCACGTTGCAGCTAGGTCCCTATTTCCTAAAACCAGACCAATCACGTTGCAGCTAGGTCCCTATTTCCCCAAATCTGACCAATCACGTTCCAACTTCAGGTGATACTACTCATAACACACATATTGTTGGAACCTCTAAATGGTAACATGAACAGTTGAGTGTCTGTCTGTATGTCTGTGTCTGTCTGTCTGTCTGTGTCTGTCTGTATGTCTGTGTCTGTCTGTGTATGTCTGTTAATTGTTCTCGTATTGCTCCAACTTAGGATGATTGTTGTTGTTGTTGTTGTTGTTGTTGTTGTTGTTGTTGTTGTTATTATTATTTTTGTTGTTGTTGTTGTTGTTGTTGTTGTTGTTGTTGTTGGTGGTGGTGGTGTTGTTTTTGTTGGTGTTGTTGTTGTTGTTGTTGTTGTTGTTGGTGTTGTTGTTGCTGTTGTTGTTGTTGTTGTGGTTGTTGTTGTTGTTGTTGTTGTTATTATTATTATTTTTGTTGTTGTTGTTGTTGTTGTTGTTGTTGTTGTTGTAGTAGTTGTTGTTGTTATTATTATTATTTTTGTTGTTGTTGTTGTTGTTGTTGTTATTGTTGTTGTTGTTGTTGTTGTTGTTGTTGTTACTATTATTATTATTTTTGTTTAAGCAATTCACTAACCATTCAAGAAGACTTAACAACCACCATTTTAAGAAACAATTACTTATTACTTTTTACATAATCAATCGTAGTCTTTCATATTCGTTCAGGTGATTCAATATTATAGTAGAGACGCAAAGTGAGAGATAAATCTAGACAGTTTATTCGTGTTTATTCGTTCGGGATTATTAGATTAGGGTGGTAAGTAAGTAATAAATTGAGGTGTTTCATTTTATTTCAGTCTTTTAGTTAAGTTAGGGGGAAGATGAATGAGTGATATATTTAGGTGTTTTATTTTAGATCGTCCGAGTACTAGAATAGAGAAGGTAAGGTATGTGTTGAAAGGTGGACGTGTGTGTTCAGTGTGAGAGAGAGAGAGAGAGAGAGAGAGAGAGAGAGAGACCAACTGATGATATGTTAGCTGGGTTCTTCATATGTGTTCCTCCTTTTATACATACATACATACATACATACATACATACATACGTACATGGATATATGTCGATACTTTAAGACGTTTGACAAATAGATAACGCACACATACACACACACACACACACACACACATACACACACACACATTGGTTCACTTGTTGACGACCTGTACCTCGGTCTGGGGGTGAAAATTCGCGCTCCCATTATTGATTATTGACTCTGGTGGGACCTTTGTTAAGAGTGAGTGTAGGTGTTTCAGGCTGTGAAGTGTTCTCTCTCTCTCTCTCTCTCTCTCTCTCTCTCTCTCTCTCTCTCTCTCACTGAAACATTCTTAAATTCCACCTTTCATCATTTGAGGAATTTAAACCACGTAGCTATTAAATTTAGGCAATAACTGGGCTCCAACACCACTCTACAAGGGTTCGGATCCTCCAACACCTCAATGCACGGGTTCGGATCCTCCAACACCACTCTACACGGGTTCGGATCCTCCAACACCTCAATACACGGGTTCGGATCCTCCAACACCTCAATACACGGGTTCGGAGCTTCCAACACCGCAACACACGGGTTCGGATCTTCCAACACAGCAACACACGGGTTCGAATCCTCCAACACCGCAATACACGGGTTCGAATCCTCCAAAACACCACAGTACAAGGATTCGAATACTCCAAAACACCACACTACACGGGTTAGGTTAGGTTAGGTCAGGTTTAGGTTGTTCTTCAGGTGATTCGATGGAACTAGATAAAACAAAATGCTTCACCATAATTATCAAAGATTCGTTCGTTGAATTTTACTCGTAAATAAAAATCGTAAGACATCATCTAACTTCACTCACTTACAGTACGTACATAAAATAACATCAAAAAATGGCGTCAGAAATACACTGAGACTATACCTTAACGGCTTAACTAGATACATTCATTAAATACCTTAACTAGATACACCTTTTAATTAACACTATTTAAGAGACACTATCAAGGTACAGAATCTTTGTGATGTAAAATGACTTCAATAATTACTTTTTTTTTTATTTTTTTTATTTATTTATTTATTTTTTCACAATTGCTGATATTATAGACACTGGTTAACTAGCCAATGAGTTCACAAGTTCTCAAGTTTATAATACTGTCATAATGGGAGGGAGGGGGAGGTGATGGGAAGGTGCTGGGCAGTAGTGGAGGGAGGGGGAGGTGATGGGGTGATGGGCAGTACTGGTGGGGAGAGAGATCGTAAGAGCTTTTGTGAATCTGGTCTTTATTTTGGTTTTCATTTCGATGTATTGATTGCAACACAGTATCGAATTCCTTTGCCAGGTTCTCCATTAGTGAAGAATTTGTCCCCAGTACCTTGTCTGTTTGGGCTAGACTGGCACAAGCTAGTGACTGGTGGGTCTAGACTGGGTTATTTCATCACACTAACTGGCATAAGCTAGTGACTGGTGGTCTAGACTGGGTATTTCATCACACTAACTGGCATAAGCTAGTGACTGGTGGGTCTAGAGTGGGTATTTCATCACACTAACTGGCATAAGCTAGTGACTGGTGGCTAAGACTGGGTATTTCATCACACTAACTGGCATAAGCTAGTGACTGGTGGGTCTAGAGTGGGTACTTCATCACACTAACTGGCACAAGCTAGTAGCTGGTGGGTCTAAACTGGGTATCTGATCACTGTGACTGGCACTGAATAATAACTGTGCAGAACAGATTTCAAGCGAGTGTTGACTGGTGTTTCCATTATGACTGCAGCTTGGTGACTGTGGAGTGGTGACTGGTGTAAATAGCTAAACATGTTGTCCACGGAAGAGTACTTAATATTACCTCCCTCCTCCCTACTCTCCCTCACCCCCCCCCTGCTATTCCTTCTCCCTCCCCTCCCTTCTCCTACTCCCTTCCCTCCCTCCCTCCCTCCCTCCCCTACAGTAATGATCTTTTGACACGAATCTCTCTCTCTCTCTCTCTCTCTCTCTCTCTCTCTCTCTCTCTCTCTCTCTCTCTCTCTCTCTCTCTTTATTCCTCTTCATTACCAAACATACCTTCGCCATTCTCACCACACACACACACACACACACACACTACACAACGTACTGTAAACGAGGCGAGGTAAGGAAAACCAATGAGTACTTCCCATCCCACGACCTCACCTCACCCACGACCTCACCTCACCTCACCTCACCTCAATAGAAAACGAACATACTAACCTAACCTAACCTAACCTGTTGTGGGCCTGTGTGGGCATCACTAACACACCATCGCTTCTCATTGGTCGTTAATGGTTCTGTCTTGGTCTATATCAGCGTCTTCATTGGTCCCTGAGGTGCTGCAGACTTACGCGTGATTGGTCGCTTAATGGGACAGTATATAAACCTATTGGTCGGTTAAATGTACCAGAATTAATCCCATTGGCTGGTTAATGTGTCGAAGGGGATAACGCTATTGGTGGAGATGCTGTATAGCCGACGTCTGATTGGTTCAATGACCTGCCCCCCCATCTCTCTCTCTCTCTCTCTCTCTCTCTCTCTCTCTCTTTATTCCTCTTCATTACCAAACAAACCTTCGCCATTTTCTCCACACACACACACACACACACCCACACACCCACACACACACACCCACACCCACACACACCCACCCACACCCACACACCCTCCCTCCTCCATTAAAGATTTACACTTGAGTGACTGTCTTAAGAGCTTTAACACACAACAAAAGACTCCCAGGAAATACACTTTAAGGTATACAGTATACACCAATAACCCCTTTTGGTGTATACAAGTGTAAGAAAGTATAAAGAAGGTGTATAGTTAGTGTAGTATGGGTGTATGATGTGTTATATGTTGATAGGACTGACTGAGGTTTGTATAGCAAGGACGTATTCATATACATGTGTGTGTATTATTTGTGGATATAAAACACTTGCATTTGTTGTTGTTGTTGGTGGTGGTGGTGGTTGGTGGTGGTGGTGGTTGTTGTTGGTGGTGGTGGTGGTTGTTGTTGGTGGTGGTGGTTGTTGTTGTTGTTGGTGGTGGTGGTGGTGGTTGGTGGTGGTGGTGGTTGTTGTTGGTGGTGGTGGTGGTTGTTGTTGGTGGTGGTAGTGGTGGTTGTTGTTGTTGTTGGTGGTGGTGGTGGTTGTTGGTGGTGGTGGTGGTGATGATTGCTGTTGTTGGCGGTGAAAGTGGTGGTGGTTGTTGTTGGTGGTGGTGGTGGTTGTTGTTGTTATTGTTGTTGTTGTTGGTGGTGGTGGTGGTGGTTGTTGTTGGTGGTGGCGGTGGTGGTTGTTGTTGTTGGTGGTCATGGTGGTGGTATTATTATTATTATTATTATTATTATTATTATTATTATTATTATTATTATCATATATTCTCCCACAATGCATCTGTGGTCATCATGTATAGAGCTGCTGGCACATTAATATTTTGGTCTTTTTAACTACACATTGTTTAAATTATTCAAAGGATATATTAGAGGGAGGGAGGGGGGAGGGAGGGGGAGGGAGGGAGGGAGGGAGGGAGGGGGGGGAGGGAGGGAGGAAGGAGGGGAGGGAGGGAGTGAGGGAGGGGGGGGAGGGAGGGGAGGGAGGGAGGGGAGGGAGGGAGTGAGGGAGGGAGGGAGGGAGGAGGGAGGGGGGAGGGAAGGAGGGAGGGAGGAGGGAGGGGGAGGGAGAGATAGAAGGAAATGAGAAAAGGTGTAGGGTGAGGGGAAGGAATGAAGAGGAGAGAGAGAGAGAAGAGAAGAAAAAGGGAGACGGAGGGAAGAGGAGAGAAAAGGAAGGCAAGGGGAGAGATGAGAGGGAGAGGGGGGTGGGAATGAGAGAGAGGAGGAAGGGGGGGAATGATTGGAGGTGAAGGAGGAGGAGGACGAGGAGGAGGAGGAGGGCGAGGAGGGAAGGGAGAGGAGGAGGAGGGAAGGGAGAGGAGGAGGGGGGAAGGGAGAGTTGGTGAGGGAAGATTGATGGCAGGAGGGGTGAAGGTAGAAGGGAGAGGGGAAGGGAGAGTATTGACAGGGAGAGTAAGGGGAAATGGGGGCGGGGGGCAGTGAAGGTGAGGTGGAGATGGAGAGTGAGTGGGCGTAGACAGGGAGAGGGAGAAGGGGGGGTTTAGAGGGAGAGTGAGTGGGCGTAGACAGGGAGAGGGAGAAGGGGGGGTTTAGAGGGAGAGTGAGTGGGCGTAGAGAAGGGGTGAAGGGACTTGACGCCTCTGAGGTCAATTAGGTAAATGAAAACCTGTGTTTGTTCTCTCTCTCTCTCTCTCTCTCTCTCTCTCCTCAAACACACACTCGAACCCACAAGCACACATAAAACAAATAAAACAAATAAAACAAATCCAGTTAATGACCTAAAAAAAAAAAAAAGCAATAATTTCACATCTAAAAAAACTAACTCGGACAGATGAATATTCAGCCCATTTGGTGTCTCTCCATTTCCATATTAACTAGTCGACTATTTCTGGTGTCTTCTGTCCCCCCCCCCCCCACCAGGGAGAGAGGGAGGGGCGGAGGGAGGGTAGGGAGGGTAGGGAGGTGAGGGTGGGAGGGTAGGGAGGGGCGGAGGGAGGGTAGGGAGGGTAGGGAGGTGAGGGTGGGAGGGTAGGGAGGGTAGGGAGGTGAGGGTGGGAGGGTAGGGAGGGTAGGGAGGTGAGGGTGGGAGGGTAGGGAGGTGAGGGTGGGAGTAAGGAGGAGAAGGAGGAGGTATTAGATGGAGTGAGGAAGGGAGAAGGTGAGTGAGGGAGGAGAGAGGGAGAGAAGGAGGGAGGTGAGGGTGTAATTTCAAGCAATTTTTTATCAATGAATATTTTAGAGTGTGTGTGTGTGTGTGTGTGTGTGTGTGTGTGTGTGTGTTTGAGGAGAGATAGAGAGAGAGAGAGAGAGAGAGAGAGAGAGAGAGAGAGAGAGAGAGAGAGAGAGGGGGTGGGTGGTAGTACAATATATTTCAACACCTGGGACTGTTAAGTTAATTAGTGAAATGTGTCACCTGTTGTACTTTGTTTTTGTGGACTTGTTCGGCTTCCTTCTCCTCCTCTTCTTCTTGTTCTTCTTGTTCTTCCTTTGGTTTCTCCTCTTCCCCTGTCTCCTATTTTTCCTTCTTCTCTCCCTCCTTCTTCTTCTTCCTCCTCCTCTTCTTCTTTCTCTTCCTCCTCCTCCACAGGGCAGAAGATGAATTATTAACAGGATAAGCACGTCATTGCCAGGTCACTGACGTCTTGAAACGACCGCTGATTAGTCCCTTGTGATGCAGTCTGGCCAATCAGCGGACGGCACATACGATTTATTTTTACAATCTCTCTCTCTCTCTCTCTCTCTCTCTCTCTCTCAGTTTCACCTCATAACCTACCTTGACCTCGCTATCTACTTTGACCTTGTGACCTACCTTCATATCGGGACCTACCTTTACACCCTGGCCTACCTTGACCTCATGACCATGCCTTGACCTCATGACCCTCCTTGACCTCATGACCTACCTTGACCTCGTGACCTACCTTGACCTCATGACCCTCCTTGACCTCATGACCTACCTTGACCTCTTCACCTCCCTTGACCTCATGACCTTTTTATAATGGAGGCCGGGTGGGGGGGGAGGGGAGTAAGCGCCTAGACATGCAGTGTAAAGGCCACCTTTAGTTTCTGTTTATGGTAATACAAGGAAGTTACGAGGCAGCCTCCAGCGCCATGTTATAGCGCGTGTGTGTGAGAGAGAGAGAGAGAGAGAGAGACAGAACCTGCTCATATACATATACTAACATAATATTATCCTGTACATCACATTATTGTAGTCTAATTTCTATCACAATACTCGGCACTACTTTACATAATCGTCTCTGTGCTGGTCACTTTACGTCGTGTTGTCAGACAAAGACGTTAATTCCAATGTGACGTCGACTACATCCCTCACTGTTTATTGGCTGATTCAATTTATAAACCAATCATTGGGCAGAAGACGAGAGCAGAACAGCCAATGAGAGCTTAGAACACGACACAGTGGGGGTGGGAGGGGGGTGAAGAGACGGTATTGCCTGAATTTGTCACTCAGTGTTTCAATAACCATCCGAGTGTGAGCATTACTCCTCTGATACTAAGAGTTTGTGAAGAAATGGCCACGGTATTGGTAATTCAGATGTCTTATAAACTTTAGATAACAGAACGACAAGTCATGGCATAGATAGCCATTGTGTATACCTTGTCTTGTGGAATAGTGTGAGTACAATGACTTAACCCTTTGAATACCATAATTTAACACCTTGAGTACGATAACCTATTGAGTACGATAAATTAACCCTTTGAGTATGATGAATTAACCCTTCTGAGTACAGTGACTTAACCCTCTTGAGTACGAAGGCTTAAACTCTAATAGAAAACTATAATTCAACCCCTTGATTACTATGATTTAAACCCTCGAGTACGATGAATTAAACCTTTTTGAATACCTTATCTTAACCGTCTGAGTACTATGGCATTGTACTCAGAGAATTAAATCACTGTACTCAAGAAGTTAAACGATTACTACTGAAAAAGATTCCATCGTCTTATATTGTGTTGGGAGTGAGGATTTAACATAGTCCGTCCTCCTAGGTGTCCGTCCTCCTAGGTGTCCGTCCTCCTAGGTGTTTGTCTTCCTAGGTTTGTCCTCCTAGATCTTTGCCCTCCCAGGTGTACGTCCTCCTAGTAGTTTATCCTCCTAGATGTTTGTCCTTCTAGATATTCGTCCTCCTAGGCGTTTGTCCTCCTAGTTGTTTGCCCTCCTAGGTGTACGTCCTCCTAGGTGGTCGTCCTCCAAGGTATTCGTCCTCCTAGATATTCGTCCTCCTAGGTTTGTCTTCCTGAGTGGTCGTCCTCCTAGGTGGTCATCCTCCTAGGTGGTCGTCTTCCTAGGTGGTCGTCCTCCTAAGTGGTCGTCCTCCTAGGTGGTCATCCTCCTAGGTGGTCGTCCTCCTACGTGGTCGTCCTCCTAGGTGGTCGTCCTCCTTGGTGGTCATCCTCCTAAGTGGTCGTCCTCCTACGTGGTCGTCCTCCTAGGTGGTCGTCCTCCTAGGTGGTCATCCTCCTTGGTGGTCGTCTTCCGAGGTGGTCATCCTCCTAGGTGGTCGTCCTCCTAGGTGGTCGTCCTCCTAGGTGGTCGTTCTCCTAGGTGGTCGTCCTCCTAGGTGACCATGAACTTCTCTCGGTCCCTAACAAAGTATTAATATCAACACAAATATATTGATAAAACACGAACTGATAACTTGTCACTCGACCACCACCTCCTCCTCCACACAAGGCTATCTCAAATGTCAAGGTCGTACTCGAAGGTCAGAGGTCATATAGAAACTGTTACTCCAAGGTCAAACTCGAAGGTCAAAGGTCATATTGAAACTGTTACTCTAAGGTCATACTCGAAGGTCAAAGGTCATATAGAAACTGTTACTCCAAGGTCAAACTCGATGGTCAAAGGTCATATTGAAACTGTTACTCGAAGGTCAAAGGACATATAAACTCTGTTACTCCAAGGTCATACTCGATGGTCAAAGGTTATATAGTAACTGATACTCTAAGGTCAAACTCGAAGGGCAAAGGTCATATAGAAACTGATACTCCAAGGTCATACTCGAAGGTGGGTGGATGGGTAGGAATAGGAGGAGAGGGGAGGGCAGGTGAGTGGAGAGGGGAGGGAAGGTGGGTGGAGAAGGAAGGGAAGGTGGGTGGAGAAGGAAGGGAAGGTGGGTGGAGAAGGAAGGGAAGGTGGGTGGAGAAAGAAGGGAAGGTGGGTGGAGAAGGAAGGGAAGGTGGGTGGAGAAGGAAGGGAAGGTGGGTGGAGAAAGAAGGGTAGGTGGGTGGAGAAGGAAGGAAAGGTGGGTGGAGAAGGAAGGAAAGGTGGGGGGGGTGATTGGGTAGGAACAGCGATGGTTTAAATCGGATTAGAATGATTAGTGGTGACGGTAATTGTCGTCTGTGATTAGTAGCCGAGACATGATTGGTTGGGGGGTGAATTGTGAGTCATAACTGTATGGAGCTATTGTCTCTCTCTCTCTCTCTCTCTCTCTCTCTCTCTCTCTCTCTCTCTCTCTCTCTCTCTCTCTCAAGGTTGTTATGGTAGTGCAGGAGTGTGTGAACCTCGTTACAGCGGCTCTTATTCTTTTGTGTTATGAGGCTCCGTATATCCATTAAGGCGGGGTTATGTGCGTGTGTGTGAAGTGTATACATACACTCATAAATGTGCACTTAAATACATACACATACATTATATATTATACACACATACTTCACATACACGAATACATACATACGAGTATACATACATAACATATACACACATGCACATACATAAACAAACCTATGCACATGATGTACACACACACACACACAGAGAGAGAGAGAGAGAGAGAGAGAGAGAGAGAGAGAGAGCAATAAAGACAGTACATAAGAAAGAGCTTCGTTATTGCACTAAGACTCAAGGACCAACAAGACTCAATTGGCTTCACGTGACCGCAATTGACCTTAAATGACCAAAGTTAGGCTCAGCTGACGCCTAGTAACCCCAAGTGGTATAAATTGAATCTAGTTGACTTCAGTTGACCTCAGATAACCTTTGGTGACCTCAGGTAATCCCAGGTGACATGAATGTAATGTTTGGACACTCATTTGACATGTGACATGGTGTAAACTTTAACTTTTTTAGAAAAATCTAATTTTTTTTGTATATTGGCAGCCAAAGAGAGAGAGAGAGAGAGAGAGAGAGTGTGTGTGTGTGTGTGTGTGTGCAACCTTGATACAACATCGACCAAGAATAACTAATTTGTTCACTGCTATTTCTCCACTGGATTATAACATGGAAATATACACTCAGGTATTTAATCAGTTAATGCTCAGAATGTGTCACGACAACCCGGAAGTAATAAATATGTTCTCTGTATTGAAGAACTTCCGATAACTTACTGTTATTTTACTGAAAGAAGTTTTAATGTGTTCTGAGTTATATGAATGATTATTATTATTATTATTATTATTATTATTATTATTATCATTATTATTATTATTACTATTATTATTATTCTTATCATTATTATTATTATTCTTATCATTATTATTATTATTATTATTATTATCATTATTATTATTACTATTATTATTATTCTTATCATTATTATTATTATTCTTATCATTATTATTATTATTATTATTATTATTATATCATTATTATTATTATTATTATTATTATTATTATTATTATTACTATTATTATTATTCTTATCATTATTATTATTATTATTATTATTATTATTATTATTATCATTATTATTATTATTATTATTATTATCATCATTATTATTATTATTATTCAACCTCCTGTACTCTGATGATAAAACTCTACGGACTTACAAACCCAAGTTTAATTACAATAAGACTCAACACCCTACTGCACTGTGCACTGTATCGCACTGAACTTTAGTACTGTACTGTAATATACCACATTGTACTAGACTATACCGCACTGTACTATATTCTACCACATGATACTATACTTATGAACCACACTGTAACACTATAAAGCACTGTACCACACTCAGTTATTTTCACACTCATTAATTAAATATTCTTTACTTATAGAAGAGGTTAATGTGGGTGAAGGAGAGTGTGTGGGAGGGAAGGAGAGTGTGTGGGAAGGAAGGAGAGTGTGTGGGAGGGAAGGAGAGTGTGTGGGAAGGAAGGACAGTGTGTGGGAAGGAAGGAGAGTGTGTGGGAGGGAAGGAGAGTGTGTGGGAAGGAAGGACAGTGTGTGGGAAGGAAGGAGAGTGTGTGGGAAGGAAGGAGAGTGTGTGGGAGGGAAGGAGAGTGTGTGGGAAGGAAGGAGAGTGTGTGGGAGGGAAGGAGAGTGTGTGGGAAGGAAGGACAGTGTGTGGGAAGGAAGGAGAGTGTGTGGGAGGGAAGGACAGTGTGTGGGAAGGAAGGACAGTGTGTGGGAAGGAAGGAGAGTGTGTGGGAAGGAAGGAGAGTGTGTGGGAGGGAAGGAGAGTGTGTGGGAAGGAAGGAGAGTGTGTGGGAGGGAAGGAGAGTGTGTGGGAGGGAAGGAGAGTGTGTGGGAGGGAAGGAGAGTGTGTAGGAGGGAAGGAGAGTGTGTGGGAGGGAAGGAGAGTGTGTAGGAGGGAAGAGGAGTGTGTAGGAGGGAAGGAGAGTGTGTGAGAAGGAAGGAGAGTGTGTGGGACGGAAGGAGAGTGTGTGGGAGGGAAGGAGAGTGTGTGGGAGGGAAGGAGAGTATATGGGAGGGAAGGAGAGTGTGTAGGAGGGAAGGAGAGTGTGTGGGAGGGAAGGAGAGTGTGCGGGAGGGAAGGACAGTGTGCGGGAGGGAAGGACAGTGTGTAGGAGGGAAGGAGATTGTGTGGGAGGGAAGGAGAGTGTGTGGGAGGGAAGGAGAGTATATGGGAGGGAAGGAGAGTGTGTAGGAGGGAAGGAGAGTGTGTGGGAGGAAAGGAGAGTGTGTGGGAGGGAAGGAGAGTGTGTGGGAAGGAAGGAGAGTGTGTGGGAGGGAAGGAGAGTGTGTAGGAGGGAAGAGGAGTGTGTAGGAAGGAAGGAGAGTGTGTGGGAGGGAAGGAGAGTGTGTAGGAGGGAAGAGGAGTGTGTAGGAGGGAAGGAGAGTGTGTGAGAAGGAAGGAGAGTGTGTGGGAGGGAAGGAGAGTGTGTGGGAAGGAAGGAGAGTGTGTGGAAAGGAAGGAGAGTGTGTGGGAAGGAAGGAGAGTGTGTGGGAGGGAAGGAGAGTGTGTGGGAAGGAAGGAGAGTGTGTGGAAAAAGGTGAACTTATTAATGGATGGCCACCTGTAGGTTTTTAGGTTCCATCTAAATGTCACTCCTTCGTCTTCCATCTTCTTATTCTCCCTCTCTTTCTCCTCTCCCTTCACTCTTTCTTCCTCCCTTTCCTATCCCTTCACTCTATCCTCCCTCTCTTTCTCCTCTCCCTTCACTCTTTCTTCCTCCCTTTCCTATCCCTTCACTCTATCCTCCCTCTCTTTCTCCTCTCCCTTCACTCTTTCTTCCTCCCTTTCCTATCCCTTCACTCTATCCTCCCTCCCTTTCTCCTCTCCCTTCACTCTTTCTTCCTCCCTTTCCTATCCCTTCACTCTATCCTCCCTCTCTTTCTTTTCTCCCTTCACTCTTTCTTCCTCCCTCTCCTCTCCCTTCACTCTATCCTCCCTCCCTTTCTCCTCTTATTTCACCCTGTTCTTCCTTCCTCTCCCTTCCCATTTCCCCTTCTCCCTTTCTTTCTACTGTGTATTATCTCCCTTCTCTCTCTCTCCGTCCCTCCTTCAATGTCTTAGGGATATAAGGAGGGCGTCAGGGAATCAGGGAAGGTGTAAGGGAGTCAGGGAGGGTGTCAGGGAGTCAGGGAGGGTGTCAGGGATTTAGGGACAACAATATACCACTTTCTTACTTCTTTATCATCTGTCTATCTAACCCGTCTCCATGCCTGTCTCTTCTCCCAATTCTCTTCCTGTCCACCTGTCCACCTCTCTCTGTCCTCATCTAGGAATCAGTCTGTCTTTCCGTCTAATTTCACCTGTTTTAATCTGCCTGTCTTCTCCAACGCTTGACTGAACCTGATGTAATTTGACCTAATTTAATAATACTGTAATATGTTTTATTTTTCTGACTCTACGAATATTGATATAATCTTTGAAGCTTCGTATAATTTCGTATAATTTCGTATGATAATTGTCTTCCCTATAATGTGTCAGGAAATTTTTATATATCTGGAAAGAAATTTATAGTTATAAGATATATACGAGTTTATATATGAACGTACACCTAAAAATTACAAATATATTTTTATTATTTTTTTTGATTATCTTTTGGTCTTTTACATAAAAATCCTACATGTAAATAATATAATAATTAGTGTTTCGTAAAAAAAAAATTTAGTTTGGATTTTTTTTCTAAAGACTGAGGTTAGGAAGAAAAAAATTAAGGGTTTCAAAAATTTCTCCTCTGGATTATTATCTAATCGACGAAGCGTAATTTTTTTTCTCCAAGATTTGCGAAAATTACATCTTGTGAATTTTTACACAAAATTCAAATTTATGAAAAACAAAAACAAAATATATAATAATAATAATAATAATAATACGACAACAACAACAACAACAACAACAACAACATATAACAACAGCAATAACATCAACAATAACATAACAACAACAACAACAACAACAATAACAACAACAACAGCAATAACATCAACAATAACATAACAACAACAACAACAACAACAACAACAACAACAACAATAACAACAACAACAACAACAACAACAACAACAACTCAAATCCCAAATACAACTACAAAAATCTCTTCCAAGATCTTCATATAAAAATCACTGAGGTATTTTCTTTACATATGAATGATTGATAGAGTGAACCTTGTATTTTGGAGGTCAACCTTCAAGGAGGGGAGAGGGTTGATGGTCAGCTGGTAGTGTGGTTGTTGAGATGTGGGCGGGATGTGGTTGTGATGTGGGCGGGATGTTGTGATGTATGTGTTATCTATCTATTTATTTATCTTTTTTTTTGCGTGTCTCTCTCTCTCTCTCTCTCTCTCTCTCTCTCTCTCTCTCTCTCTCTCTCTCTCTCTCTCTGTTTACTTCACCCCAGGGACGTTTCATCCTTCTCCCCTCCCTCTCACCCCCCTCTCACCCATCCTACGTGACTCCAGGACTATTGAAGGGAGTGGGTAGTGAGTGGGACGTGTTCTGAATCTAGATGGTGTGCGTGGGTGTGTGAGTGTAATAGTGAGAGTTGAGTGGTGATGATGAGTGGAGCTTGTTGTGAGTGAGTGGGCGAGGTACGGAGAGAGGAAGAGAGGGAGAAAGAGAGATAGGGAGAGGGAGAGAGAGAGAGAGGCAGAGAGAAAGGGTGGTTCAGAGTGGCCTGGTTGGGGTGAAAAGTGTCAACAGAAGCACAACACGCACCATCGCCATCACACAACACACACAGGTAGATTCACACCTTTACCATACAATAAACTTTTTTTTTAACATCTAATTTATTTGTTAGTGTTGGATTAAACTATTTATTTCTATAGTAAAAAGGATTTAGTTATTTATTTATTATAGAAAATGAGATATGTTGTGTTTCATTTTCTTTTTCGTTAGTTTTGTATTGTAGGGATGACTTAATTAAATCATTTTCCATGTGTTATTTGTAGGAGCTGATGATGATGATGATAATGGGTGACATTATAACGTCAACAACGATACTGAACACACACACACACAAACACACAGACACATACACACACACACACACACACACACACACACACACACACACACACACACACACACACACACACACAGACACACACAGACACACACCAAGGGAAATTCACAAAAATAACTGAATGTGTTTTCCTACAGGTATAACTCACAAGTGTATGTCTCTCTCCCTGACAGAGCCGCGAGTGTATTGCTTCCCCAGTCTTCTTGCTCCCTACTGCCCCCACCACCCGACTCACTGACCACTAACACCTTTCTCAAGTAAGTTTCCTCCTACTTATACTTGTGTGCTCTTGTAAGTACGTTTTATAACTAGTTCTTGTTCATAGCTCTAATCAATATTAACATCTTTCTTAAGTATGTGCTCTTGTAAGTAGGTAATATAAAAATATATATATATATAGTTCTTATATACTGCTTCAGCATCACTGACACCACTAAGTCAATACTCGTAGCTATAACTGTGTGTGTGTGTGTGTGTGTGTGTGTGTGTGCGTGGGCTAAAGGTGACCGGCTGGTAACTGAGGCGTCCCCAATTGGTCCCACAGTCATGATAGTTTAGGTAAGGTTCTCGTATTCTACATCATGAGCTACATTTCACACACACACACACACACACACACACACACACACACACTCCCTCCACCACCAAACACCACAAACAAACACAGTAGTGAAGAACCCACGAAGGTACAGCAGAAATACAACACCGCGGAGGTAAACTGAATTTTAACCAATAATATACGTGTCGCACCTCGTAGCTCAGGTGAGTGTCTTATCGAGTCACCTGCCTTGCCACTAGATATTCAAGAGAGAGAGAGAGAGAGAGAGAAGGGGAAGGGGACGCTATAAACTTTCAGATCGAGAGCTTTGTTGGAAGCACACACACACACACACACACACACACACACACACACACACACACACACACACACACACACACACAAATCACACTCACACATTGAGTTTTTCTGGTAAATTGAGATATGAGATCACAATTTATGGCTCTCTTGAACTAAACCTTAGAAATAACGTCGACATTTACACCTAAATTGCAGTGAAACTTTACCCTAGATGTGTTTATTTACCATCAGTTAGGGGAAAAATTATTATAGGGAATATTTTTGGCTCTGAATGACATAATGGGTGAAAAAAACGATGCATATCAACACAAAATATGATTATAAATTAAGGCTCTTGATGCAACTGAATAATAGAATGTAAACAAAAACAATCGTAACAGAAGGATCTCGATATAGGTGAATATTACAATATACACAAACAAATCGTATAAGATCAAAAACCAATGAAATTTATGGATCTCGGTACAACTGAATAATATAACGAAAACAGAAGGATCTCGATACAGGTGAATATTTGAGTAATAACACATAAACTCTCACCTATTACAAACCCTGACGAAAAGAACACAGGTATTCAAAGTAAATTGTACCTGATTGTATCATTCATCAAAGGGAAAATATAGTGTGTGTTTTGGTGAGTACAAAGAGCAGGAACTAAATGGATGTGAAAGTTTGGTGTGTGTGGGTGTGTGGTACTGTGGAGAAGAGGAGAAGGTGTGGGGAACGGGAGTTGAGAAGAAAGTGCTTTAACATGAAAATAAATTGCCAAGAGAGAAAAATAGAGAGAAAGAGAGATAAGATGGAAGTTTGAGTTAAAGAAGAGAGGGCAAACGAAGAAGGATATTAAAGGATTAGATGACGCACACAGCAAAGACCAAAGCTATGTTTAAAAGACAAGGGTGAAGGATGTATGAGAAATGAAGGATAGAGGGAATTTAGACAGCCCAGGAAACAGAGATGTGCGTGAAAGAGTGAACAGAATGGCGTCGAGTAGAGTAGGACACACTGGCTTTTGATATATCTGTGTGTGTGTTGTGTGTGTGTGTGTGTGTATGTATTCATTCTTCATTAACCTTAAAATACACACAATAAGTAAACAATAAAACACATAATTCTTTAAAGACAATAGCAAAGATATACCCTAGGCCATATTGAACTATCCTCTGTGTTTAAAACTTTTATGTTATTTTGGGGAATAAAGTTATAAATATATTTTCTTTCCTGTACGACTATATGATTTAGTCTCCAGTGGCTATTCTTGACTTGACTGGTGGATGACTTTTGTACGTGAGGGATGACAATACCCACAATAGCCAGTGGTTAAGAGTGTAATCTTCACCCCTCTTACTTGTTCCCCTCCCTCTCACAATGTTCCCCTCCCTCTCACTTTGTTTTCCTCCCTCTCACTTTGTTCTCCTCCCTCTCACTGTTATTCTCCTCCCTCTCACTGTTTCACCCTCTCTTCGCCTTACCCTTCTCTTTCCTCTCAATACCTCTCCCACCCCTCTCAGTGCCCCTCCAACCCCTCTCACCACCTCTCCCACCACTCTCACCATTCCACCCCTCTTACTACCTCTTCCACCCCTCTCATTGCCTCACCCCAGCCAGGTGTCTGTCACGCGTGCCTCAGTAATTGCTAGTCTACGTCTCTCTCTCTCTCTCTCTCTCTCTCTCTCTCTCTCTCTCTCTCTCTCTCTCTCTCTCTCTCTCTCTCTCTCATTATGTGCACTTTATATAAATACCTACATACGTATACAGTACACACATACACACACACACACTAGATCACATAAATACACTCACACAGACACACACACACACACACACTCACACGTTTTAAAAGGCGAACACCCATGTAAACATCATCACTATGTATTAAACCATCAACAAATACATGACAAACAGACTCTTGAATTATTTATGTCCCTCAGAAATATGTAAATACGAGAGGCGAGGGTTAATAACTATCAATCTACGTTGTTGACTTAATGACCACATGAACGATCAATGACGTCATCAGTGTTGGTAAACAAAGGGATATTTTGTTGTGGACGAATTGTTATATTTATTTTATATTTAAGGGGAAACAGACACTATGAGAAGCTACCATAACCAATTTTAGGAGACATTTTATCGTAAGTGAAGTAGTTAAATACACTGTGACAACCGTAACTCGTAAGAGAGGCTACTTGGGTTACAGGGAGCAGTTAAGGAAAGTGAGACTCCTGTATTTATATAGTTAAGGAGGAAAACATGACCTTAGACTCCATAGACTCTTAGAGAGACCCTGAGGTTGAGTGTGTGGTGAGGAATGGCTCATTCACTCCGACCGTGAAGTTTTACGTCTTACATAGGTGGTACAATCTCTCCCCGCCAGGCGCCCTTACCACACAGGGAGAGGGGGGAGGTGGGGGGAGGGTGGAAGGGAAGGAATGATGGGAAATGAAGCGAGTGAATGAGAAAGGGGAGGTGAAGGGGTAAGGAACGAGGGACAGAGAGGGGAGGAGAGAAAGATGGAAGGAAGGAGAAACAACATTTTAAAGTGAGAGGGTTACACACACACACACACACACACACACACTAACACACACACACACACACACACACACACTGGTGAAGATAACATCACTTATTAAATGGTGGTTGACCTTGAAACCTCTGTTGACCGTGACCTTATTAGGGAGTGGGGATGAGGGGTGAGGGTGAGTGGTGAGTGGGCGATGGGGTTGAGAGGTGAGGGTGAGCGGTGAGTGGGCGATGGGGTTGAGAGGTGAGGGTGAGGGAGTGAGGGTGAGGGTGAGGGAGTGAGGTGTGTAGTACCATTACCATATCCCCCTCCACGCTATAACAACATTAGCTCAATACCTCAGTCCTGTCATGTAATTTGCACTGTTGACGCCATTATGAAACAGATACTATTAATACCTCTTAATAACACCTTCATTATTCTCTACTTCACCACACCACACCACCATCACACCACACCACACCTCACCACACCACACCTCACCACACCACACCTCACCACACCACACCACCAGCACACCACACCACACCACACCACACCATCACCACTAACACACCACACCACACCACACCTCCATCAACATACCTCCACCAACACACCTCCACCACCACTACGTCACCATACCACCACCACCACACCACCACCACCACACCACTAGCACACCACCAGCACACCACACCACACCGCACCACACCACACCACACCATACCATACCATCACCACTAATACACCACACCACACCATACCATCACCACTAACACACCTTCTCCACCAACACCTCCACCACCACCACTATATAACCATACCTCCACCACTCCACCACCACCACCGTGCCATTGTCTGCCTTAACAAGGTCCTGGAGGTCATGACGGCGCCAGTCCCGGAAATACCTCCGACTGCCTGAGAGGTGGCCCTGGCCAAGGCTCCGCTTTGGCCACTCACAACCACTTGATGGCCCCGGAGAACCCAACCAGTTTGCGAAGAGTGCCCGGAGCCGTCGACTGTGAAACATTTGTTGGCTGAGTGTCTGTCGTGGGGAATTGACCTAGATGACGGCATGACTACGGGGGTCAGCTTGCCACGGTCACCCCCCACCCCACCCCCTCACCCCTCCAATGCCCCTACACGGTGTTACAGCCCCACAAGCTCCAATGTTTAACTTTATCCTGGGGGCTGTACAGTACCTCTCTCTCCTGGGGGCTGTACAGTACCTCTCTCTCCTGGGGGGCTGTAGAGTACCTCTCTCTCCTGGGGGGCTGTACAGTACCTCTCTCTCCTGGGGGCTGTACAGTACCTCTCTCCTGGGGGGCTGTACAGTACCTCTCTCTCCTGGGGGGCTGTACATTACCTCTCTCTCCTGGGGGCTGTACAGTACCTCTCTCTCCTGGGAGCTGTACAGTACCTCTCTCTCCTGGGGGCTGTACAGTACCTCTCTCTCCTGGGGGCTGTACAGTACCTCTCTCTCCTGGGGGCTGTACAGTACCTCTCTCTCCTGGGGGCTGTACAGTACCTCTCTCTCCTGGGGGGCTGTACAGTACCTCTCTCTCCTGGGGGGCTGTACAGTACCTCTCTCTCCTGGGGGTGTAAATCCCGTTTGTCATCTTATTTAGGGTCATTGCATCTCTCTACCATCACCACCACACCTTCAACCACACCACCACCACACCTTCACCACCACCACCCCTACCACTACCACCACACCTTCACCACATCACCACCATCACATCACCACCACAATACCACCAAACCATTACACTCCCATCACATTTCCGCCACTACCACCACATCACCACTACAATACCACCACATCACCACATCAATACACCACCCTTACACCATTGACCTCTGATATCACCATTGACCTCTGATATCACCATTGACCTCTGGCAATCCCTGACCATGACCTTAACCTACACCCCTACACTACCCTATAAGCAGCCCTTTAGTTGCCCTGGGAGGTCATCCAATCAGACGCTGGAACGGGAAGCACCACTAAGGATGGTTACGGGGGACGGTAATAGGGCCCAGTGTGTGTGTGTGTGTGTGTGTGTGTGTGTGTGTGTGTGTGTGTGTGTGTGCGTGTGTGTGTCTCTCTTAATAAACAAAATCAACCCCAATAAAGGTATAATTTTCTGAACAAAGCAAAGACAATTAAATAGCAGGAAGTGGATAGTGGGCTGACATTTCCGATCCACACACAAACACGCACTTACAGAGTCCTCTTGAATTATTAAGCGAACCGAACTTCTGAACTGGTGATCCATTCTTGGTGATTCCTGTGTTTTTGTTGTTGTTGTTGTTTTATTTTTGTTGTTGTTGTTTTTGTTGTTGTTGTTGTTGTTGATGTTTTTGTTGTTGTTGTTGTTGTTGTTGTTGATGATGTTTTTGTTGTTGTTGACTTGTATTCAGGACATAATGAAAAAGATATATACCTGGATTTACTTCGATACTTGTACTTGTACCTGTACCTGTATCTGTACCTGTACCTGTCCTTCTCGCTGCACCTGTACCTGTACCTGTATCTGTACCTGTATTTGCACCTGTACCTGTCCTTCTCGCTGCACCTGTACCTGTACCTGTATCTGTACCTGTATTTGCACCTGTACCTGTCCTTCTCATTGCACCTGTACCTGATCGTATACCTATGATATATATAATTCCTGTATATCACTATATTTGACTCTATTAATTACTACTAATCTACTTTATTATCATTATATTGACTCATTATTCTCAATTATTCTGCCTATGATATTTTACTTCATACTAATATATTACTTTCAATATATCTCTATGTTATGTTAAATTACATTACTCTATATCAAATTCTTCTTTACTATATTATACAAAGTTATATTAGCTATGTTATTGTAAGCTATTTTTTCTTATTTTATTATTAAGTTATATTAGCTTTTATTCTAAGCTATTTTTTCTATATTATACTAATTTATTTTAACTATATTTTAGTTATTTTAGTATTATAATTTTTTTTTACCTATGTTCTTCTGAGTTATTTTAGCTATATTTTTGTTATTGTTGTTATTTTAGTTATATTAGCTTATTATTTTGTTTTATGTTATTTACTCCTTATAACTTTACTCCAGGACAGACAATGGCCAGTAAACGCCTAAGCAAACACCTCTGGCGGGCGTAAGTGGATCGCTCTCTCTCCTGTCTCTGTTTGGGTCTTAGTTTTTATTTTTTTTACTTTCTTTTAAACCCGTAAGACGCCAGCTGGTAACTTTGTATCTTAGTTCGGCTCCTTAGAAAACCAGCTGTTTTGTTTAATGGTATTTTTTGGTTCTTAAAACACCAGCTGTAGGTTTAATTGTCTTGTTTGGTTCTTAAAATACCAGCTGTAGGTTTAATGGTCTTTTATGGTACTTAAAACACCAGCTCCCATCTTTATGCTTTATTATAGTCCGTAAAACACCACCTGGCAAGTTTGTGTTTTGTTTCCGGTGTTTGATAAAACTTTAGATGGCAGTTTTATGGGTTATTCTCGTATATAAAACACCCATCTTGGTGTTTTATGTTTCATTTTAAACCTTAAATCAACACATGGTAGTTTTATTAGTTCTTAAAACATTAACTGGTCGTTAAAACACAAATTGGTAACTTTGACACATTATTTCCCTTAAAACATGTACTGGCAACTAGAATCAAGCTTAAACCTTCATCTGGCAACAGTTTTAAGTATCCTGTGCTGTAGGTTTATATACTTTTGTTTTAATAAGTACATTGGCAACTCTGTTAAACCTGATAAACACTTACAGTATCTGGCAACTGTACTGGACTGAGTTACCAGCTTATGTTTATTATATTATTTTGTTTATTTTGGACTTAAATTCAATAACTGGTAACTCAAGTGGGTTTTAAAACACTAGTTGGCAGCTGTTGTAAGTTGGTTTAGTTTATCTATAGTTTTAGTTTTAGTTTTAGAACATTTATTGGAGAGTATATTGGGGCTAAAAACATTACTTGGCAACTTTGTGATAGGCATTTATATTTAATACACTGGTTCAAGGCCCACTAGTTGGCAACACTGATATAAAACCCACTAGTTGGCAACACTGATATAAAACCCACTAGTTGGCAACACTGATATAAAACCCACTAGTTGGCAACACTGATATAAAACCCACTAGTTGGCAACACTGATATAAAACCCACTAGTTGGCAATACTGATATAAAACCCACTAGTTGGCAACACTGATATAAAACCCACTAGTTGGCAATACTGATATAAAACCCACTAGTTGGCAACACTGATATAAAACCCACTAGTTGGTAACATTGATATAAAACCCACTAGTTGGCAATACTGATATAAAACCCACTAGTTGGCAACACTGATATTAAACCCACTAGTTGGCAACACTGATGTAAAACCCACTAGTTGGCAACACTGATATAAAACCCACTAGTTGGCAACACTGATATAAAACCCACTAGTTGGCAACACTGATATAAAATCCCACTAGTTGGCAACACTGACATGAAACCCTCTAGCTGACAAGACTCTCTCTCTCTCTCTCTCTCTCTCTCTCTCTCTCTCTCTCTCTCTCTCTCTCTCTCACACCAAGTTTTCCAGGCCACAGTGATCCAATATTCTAGGATAACAGGAGTCACAGCGTTCATTATGAAATTTATCGATCACTTCCGTAAAGATATTTTTTTAAGTGTGTAATAATGATTAATAATGATCTGTCTCTACACACTCTGGGATGCTTACCATATTAATGTACCGTATTTGCTAACTTTCCCGAGATGTGCAGATACTGCCTGTGATGTGTACATAGTGTGGTGTGTACATACCCTGTGAGATATGTACACAAACATTAATATCATTACTCACACCACTTAACCTATGTACACCTTTCTAAATAGATGTTTACATAAGGAAAATTAAAAACATGTACGTGAGGGTTAAAATGTGTACATGGTGATTAAAATGTGCACACAATGATAAAAATGTGTACATGAACCTGAGATAAATATGGCCTTAAATGTATACATGAACATTAAAGTTCTTAGTGTACCAAGAGGTTTTGCCATGAGTGTTGTACAGGTTGTTCCATGCTGTTGCTCTAGCTCAAGTTCCAGACTGTCTAGTAAAAGTATTTTGGACTTGTAGTGAAAAGTTAATTGACGTTTGTGTCCAGTGTATTGACTTTGAAGGTCTTGGTTGATGGTTCTTGTATTACTTCATTCCTCGGGGATTTTCCAGCAGAGTCCATTAACACGTGCTAGCAAATTCCATAAAGATATTGAATTTGAGTCCAATAAAGCGTTCCAGCAGAGTCCATGAGGATATACCAGTAGAATCCAATAGGATATTCCAGCAGAGTCTATGAGGATATTCCAGCAGAGTCCATGAAGGCATTCCTACGGAGTCTATTAAGGTATTCCAGCAGAATCCATTAAGGCGTTCCAGCAGAGTCCACGAGGATATACCAACAGAGTCCAATAGGATATATCAGCAGAGTCCATGAAGATATATCAGCAGATGGTCTGAGGTTGATTTAAAGACCCTTATGTTTTCATCCCCAAAGTTCCATGGACATGTTCCAGCAACAAGTAGAGTCGTTCAGAGACCCTGGTGTTTTATTCCAGTAAATAACATGAAACTCTTCCCAAAAGATGCCACGAACTCGTTGTAGAAACACAAAGTTGCTCCAGTATATTGCGTGTAGCTGTTCCCTCTGGTGCCATAAAATTGCTCCAGGGCTGTGCGGAGTCGTTCCAGCCAAGTACGTGAAGTTAAAAGCGCTCCAGCATACTCAATAAACTCGGAAAGAATAAACAATATTTTTTTCCAAGCGGTTTACTATATCCAAGAATCCAAAAGAATTACCACTGCTGTTCCAATAACTTTTGCATATTCAACAATCTCAAAAGAATAAACAGTTATTCTAATACGTTCAGAATATTCAATATATTTCAAAAGATTTAACAAAATGATCCCAAAAAGACAACAATATTAAATAGATTTCAAAATATTTCGGTATATTTCACAAAATCCATAATATTTTAACCCAGTCTTTCTATAAGGTCCAGAAATGTTCCTTATATCCCAAAAGACAAAAAAAAAAAAGTTCAATTTCTTCCCTTAAAGTTGTTCCAGTAGACTTCAGGGGATAGTTCCAGCAAGCGACTCCGAAGGCCGTAATAGCGATGATGTGTTTTGGGTTTGGGAGTACACACTAGGGACTGGATACCATCATTGGGGTTCAATACGACCAAGGTTCACCCTCCTTAAACTGAGCTATGGTGTTACGAGAGAGAGAGAGAGAGAGAGAGAGAGAGAGAGAGTTACGACCTTAAACAATCGTCCTTAAAGGATTATATATAATTTAATAATAACTAGACTTGTTTATCTTGCTTAAATCAACTGTAACATCATATAGGCGTGAATTAGGAGGCAATAATGGGATTTAATTAAGCTGTTGTTGACATACGAACACCTGAAGACAAGAGTTAACCTTCAGGTGGGTACAGGATATATAGGTCCCGAGTGATCTGGTCCAGTCACTATACTACGCCAACACTATATCACATCATTGATATTTCTTATAAAACAATATTTGATGGTGAGGTTATAGTGTATTAATGAGCTATGGTGAGGTTATAGTGTATTACTGAGCTATGGTGAGGTTATGGTGTATTACTGAGCTATGATGAGGTTATAGTGTATTACTGAGCTATGGTGAGGTTATAGTGTATTACTGAGCTATGGTGAGGTTATAGTGTATTACTGAGCTATGGTGAGGTTATAGTGTATTACTGAGCTATGGTGAGGTTATAGTGTATTACTGAGCTATGGTGAGGTTATAGTGTATTACTGAGCTATGGTGAGGTTATAGTGTATTACTGAGCTATGGTGAGGTTATAGTGTATTACTGAGCTATGGTGAGGTTATAGTGTATTACTGAGCTATGGTGAGGTTATAGTGTATTACTGAGCTATGGTGAGGTTATAGTGTATTACTGAGCTATGGTGAGGTTATAGTGTATTACTGAGCTATGGTGAGGTTATAGTGTATTACTGAGCTATGGTGAGGTTATAGTGTATTACTGAGCTATGGTGAGGTTATAGTGTATTGCTGAGCTATGGTGAGGTTATAGTGTATTACTGAGCTATGGTGAGGTTATAGTGTATTACTGAGCTCTAACATTTTAAGTCTTTAAGTGCGTGTTGTAAGTATCAACATACAGTAGTCGTAAACTAATAAAAAATAAATAAACGCCACCACCTCCCCGTTACTGGCCGCCTCACACATCACCGAGGACTGGTCGTTGATCACCTTCCTGAGTGCTGACCCCGCCCACCTCCTGTGTCGTGTTGCTCCCTCAGTGCAGTAATTACTGCCGGGCCTTACACACGTCCACACGCTTTAAATCTGTGATTCTGCACATGTGTGTTTGTGTGAGCGCGCACGTGCTTATATATATATATATATATATATATATATATATATATATATATATAAACACTGCAGAGTAGTAAAACTATAAACTCGTAATGACAATATCTTCCAATGCGTTATGTAGTGAGGGCGTAGCTGTGTGTGTGTGTAACCAAGTATAACCTGGTGTTGTTGTTCCTTGCAGGGTGGCGGTGTAGCCTAGTGTAGCAGCCGAGGCATCGCGACAACCACCCGTCTCTACCACCACCAACACCACCACCACCCTCCACCACCACCACCATCATCACACCAACACTGTCATCATCATCATCATCACCACCACCATCACCACCACCACCCTGCCGCTCCTACCCTCTTGTATCGCTTTGCCACTCGCTTGCTGCTGCTGCTGCTGCTCCCGCTGCTGTTGACCGCTGAACAGCTCCTCCTCTGCTACCTAAGAAACAGGGTCGTAAGGCGCCTCCCTGTGCCGCCCTTAGGGTCCGCCCTGTGCCGCCCCCTGGCCCGCTGAAGGAAGGAGCAACATCCCCTCCACCGCCACCATACTCGGTTCTATCTGTGAGTGCAGTCCTCCTGAAACCGGCAAAATTTCCTTCTCAAGCTTTAAAGCGTCGTTCTCAAGTAATGTCAACTACCTCAAGAGAAGGTGAGTCTGCTGGCTCTATGTGTGTATGTGTATGTGTGTGAGTAAACCTTATGTCCCATACATGACAGGGAAGGATGTGTGTTTATGTACGTTTTAAGTACATCATGTAGTGTCTTTGGCTGTGTGTGTGTGTGTGTGTGTGTATGTGTGTGTGTGGATGTGAGAGTATGCATGTGCGTATTAGGACGTCAATAAACCTTTGCATGACGATGACGATGAAGGTATGTACGTTTATATCCGTGTATTCGCACACCACGTAGTGACTGTCTGTGAGCGTGTCCGTATTTTGTATGTGCGTATGTGCGCCTGGAGGCTCTTGCATAAAATATGTGAGTGTATAAGATTATGTACGTGCATTGGTGCTGCCTCATGTGTACATCAGTGATGGTGTATGTTGACATGGGTGCATGTTTGTCTGTGTGCATGTGCGTGTCCTTGAGGGACTCTTGCATGACGGATGTACATTCGTGTGCGTTAATGTGTAAGCAATGACACATATTGTGATCTATGTGTACATGTACGGGAGTAATGATCTATGTGTACATGTACGGGAGTAATGATCCATGTGTACATGTACGTGAGCAATGATCTATGTGTACATGTACGTGAGTAATGATCCATGTGTACACGTATGGGAGTAATGATCTATGTGTACATGTACGGGAGCAATGATCTATGTGTACATGTACTCCACTCAAAAAATATAATAGAGGTGTTTACTCAAGGTGTGTAATTTAATTTATCTGATCTGTACTAAAATTAGACATTAAGGCACTGTGTTGTGTGTGTGTGTGTGTGTGTGTGTGTGTGTGTGTGTGTGTGTGTACCTGAGCAAGCACCTGTTTATCATATTCACGTGTATATATTAGCAGCACGATCCTCACCTGGCTATAGGGCTTCACTTGTGTACCTGTCCGCCCATACCACCACCCCCCTGACCCACACCACACACCACCCCTGCCTCACCCACACCACCCCTCTGCTTGACCCACACCTCACAAGCACCCAACTAGTCAGATTTATTGCTTGTACTGTTCAACTCGCCCTTAACTCTGGCTTGTAAGTTAGTTCCATCTGTTTTACAAGCTCTAGAACCTCTTTTTAATGTTTACAAGTTCCTACGGTATTGTATAATTTATTTTACAATCTCTAAGAGTATTTTACAAGTTATTTTACAACTTCTATGTGGGTTTTTCTTTTTTACAAGTTCTGTAAATAAAAACTTTGATATTCGTTCACCATGTTCTGTTCTTGTCGGTTCTTCGAGTTCTATATCCAGATTTGTTCTCTCTCTCTCTCTCTCTCTCTCTCTCTCTCTCTCTCTCTTACTCCTCACCCCTCCAACCAAAACTCCCCCCCCCCCCCTGAGATAAGAAAAATAAATAAATAAAAATTATACAATGAAAATTCGTATCTCCCGGGGGGGGCAGATTAACTCAGAAGCGTCTTATCTATTGGGAAACCCTAAATATTTCGCTCAAATTCAGATGATAATGTTCAGAGGAGAGCGGTAGGTATTGTTTACTATGTGATGGAGAGAGATTCGGGGTGTGAAGACGATACAAACCCGAAGCCGTATTCGAATCCAGGTCAGAATTTTCGCGTTAAGATCAATGATTTGGTTACGTTTGGTTACGTTATGTTGGGTTAGGTTAGGTTTGGTTAGGTTAGACTAGAGGTAGGTTGGGTTAGGTTACGTTATGTTGGGTTAGGTTAGGTTTGGTTAGGTTAGACTTGAGGTAGGTTGGGTTAAGTTAGGAATAGGTTAGGTTAGGTAACGTTGTGTTGGGTTAGGTTAGGTTAGATTAGGTTAGGTAACGTTGTGTTGGGTTAGGTTAGGTTTGGTTAGGTTAGGTAACGTTGTGTTGGGTTAGGTTAGGTTAGGTGATGCTGGGTTAGGTTAGGTTAGGTTAGGTTAGGTAACGTTGTGTTGGGTTAGGTTAGGTTAGGTGATGCTGGGTTAGGTTAAGTTACGTTGAGTTAAGTTATAGATGCAGTAGATGAATTTAGATAAAGTTAGTATTAATATAAATAGTTATAGAAAAAAGTTCAACAAAGATTCTAGTTTTTGTTACAGGTAAGTAAATATTACAGGTGTAAAATGCAGTACCTTTAACAGGTTACAGTCATTAGCTTTTACAGGTAAGACGAGATACAAGGCTATTAAGGCACGCCGGAGCTTATTTAGCTTTTACAGCGTTATAAAGGAAAAGTAAAAACACACTCAGCTTTTTTACAGCTTAGTCTACGTGTATTGTTATAAACATAGTCAGAAAATTGTGCTTACCTCTTAACTAAAAGCAGGTTAGATTAGGTTAGGTTAGGTTTGGGAAGAGGTAGGTTAAGGTAGGTTGATGTAAGGTACTTTAAGATAGATTAGGTTAGGTTAGGTTAGGTTAAGTTAGGCTAAGCTGGGTCATGTTAGGTTAGGTTAGGTTAAGTTAGACAAAGCTGGGTCAGGTTAGGTTAGGTTAGATTAGATTAAGTTAGACTAAGCTGGGTCATGTTAAGTTAGGTTAGGCATAGGTTAAGTTAGGTATAGGGTTGGTTAGGTTAGTGGAGTATTCTTGAACATGTTAAGACGTGTAATACCAGACGTCAAAACACTATTGGTCTTTCACTCAGAGACATAAATCAGTGTTTTCCTTTGAATAAAATCGTCCACAGTGAAGAGCCTTAATGGACTCGGCCAGAACCTTTGAGCTACAGTATTTTCTTGTTTAAATGATGGAATTAAATCTCACTAAGAACATAATGCATTCCTCGGAAACTATCTTAAAACATTATATTGTGAGTGGCGTCAGTTTTACGTTTTCTCAGACGTTCTTAAGTATATTTTCTTTCTTTTTTTCTGGTTGTGGGATATTTCTTTAGTTTAAGACGTGATCTTGTTGTCATTTTGTGGATATTTTCGTTGCCAGTTTTGAATTACAGATGAAATGTTGTAGTTTGATACGCTACCATAACATAAATAGAATTAACGAGTCTTTTAGGATCAAACTTTGTGTCGTGGATTAGGTAAGGTGGTTAGGTCCTTTGTCATGCCTTCAGCTATGGGGAAATGTTTTTATACACGAATTTTTAAGAATTCATTTTTTTCCTAACCTAACTTAACCTAACCTCCCCTACCCTGCCCTACCCTACCCTACCCTACCCTCCCCTACCCTACCCTACCCTACCCTACCCTACCCTACCCTAACCATCTCAATAATGAGGTTTAATCTAACTTAAACATTTCCATTTATGGGGAAAATTAGCCAAAAACACATTAAAAGTCAATCAATTTGTCGATTAAATTAAGTGAACCTCTAATAGAAGCTTTTACGCTCCCTAAGGCAAAGAGAAATTACCTCACGAATCTTTACTAATTTATTCATATTTAACAACTTATTTCACGTAGATCCACAATGAAAACAGGATAGATCTCGATAAAATTACAGGAAAAGGGAAACAATGGAGCACCTTTTATGACCCTAGATGGTGAGTTTTCCCATCATAAGTAACGATGAAATTAAAAAAAAAAAAAAAAACGTAAAAATTAACCTGCAAGGCCTCAAGAAACCTAACTTAAGTACACAAGATTCTCTGGATAAACTAAGACAGGTATAGCATCACATCTGTACGTGCTATACCTTACTCTCCCGTCACTCAGCATCCCCGACACAATCTCTGACAGGGATAATGAAACAGGGAATGTAGTTAACCCTTCGTAAATGGAGTTAACCTGCAGGATGCTATTAAAGTGTGGGTGTGGGGAGGGGTGGGTGTGTGGGGAGGGGTGGGTGTGGGTGTGGGGAGGGGTGGGTGTGTGGCTGCTGGGAGTGTCCGGGTGTGGCAGGTCGACCGTGGCTCTGTCGTGAGGTCAGCTCCAGCGTGTTAACAAAGGGGAGATAGGAGTCTGGTTCATCCGTTCCGTTCGTTCACATTGTAAGGAGAGGAAATTAAAATCATCGTATTGTACAGTAAGAAGGAAATGACTGTATTCTTCACCTAAAGGTATATAAGGAAAGAAGGAAATGACTTAAAAATAATATAGATAAAGATATATTTGTCCTTAGTTACAATAACAAAGAGTGCAAGGAAGTAATAATAATAATAATAATAATAATAATAATAATAATAATAATAATAATAATAATACCAATAACAATAATAATAATAATAATAATAATAATAATAATAATAATAATAAAAATAATAATAATAATACCAATAATAATAATAATAATAATAATAATAATAATAATAATAAAATAATAATAATAATAATAATTATAATAATAATAATAATAATAATAGTAATAATAATAATAATCACAGCCTCTAACCCCAGAGTACAAGTACGTACTCATCCACCCTCTCTCTCTCTCTCTCTCTCTCTCTCTCTCTCTCTCTCTCTCTCTCTCTCTCTCACACACAGCACCTTTAGGCACAACAACACAGAAAGGTCTTCTCTGTTATTCTCCTTTACCCAGACATCGCCTTAAGGGATCTCAACAGACGGTCATAGATTCTACCTCCCTCTGTGTGTGTGTGTGTGTGTGTGTGTGTGTGTAAGACGTTGATAGTGTGTATATTCCACATCAAATCACACACACACACACAGGTAGGAACCCCTGGTGTGGAGCCCTTGACCAATCTTAGGTTTCAATATAGAACAATGACCTATGGAAGGCCCACCCACTAATCAAGCGCGTGGACTCTGTTTAACCCTGACGAGCACAAACCACCGCCTAACAATAGCTCTTAGATCACCATAGTAATAGTAGTAATAGTAGTAATAATAGTAATAGTAGTAATAATAATCAGTAGTATAGATTCCATAAGGCCTCAGTTACTACAATTATAGATTTTAACATCACTAGAAAAAAAGAATTAAAATATGGCAGTAAAATTACCACTGTGGCGACACGATCCACCTAACAACCAATCAGCTTCTCTGCAACACACCTGGCAACCAATCAGCTTCCCCGCGACATACTAGCAACCAATCACCTTGTCCGCGATGCACCTAGCAACCAATCAGCTTGTCCGAACTAGAGAAAGGCCAAAAAAAGTGGACAGACCTTTACATTGATTGGATGAACTGACAACACCTTTACGTTGATTGGATAAACTGACAACACCTTTACATTGATTGGATAAACTGACAACACCTTTACATTGATTGGATGAAATTGACAACACCTTTACATTGATTGGATGAACTGACAACACCTTTACATTGATTGGATGAACTGACAACACCTTTACATTGATTGGATGAACTGACAACACCTTTACATTGATTGGATGAACTGACAACACCTTTACATTGATTGGATGAACTGACAACACCTTTACATTGATTGGATGAACTGACAACACTTTTACGGTGTTAACGAGGATTACTGACAAAAAAAAATCAGAAATGGCATTCATGAAGCTGTCTGACTCAGCTAAAGCTTATATATTGGTTTACTCTCACTAGTAAGGCTTCTGGCTACACCTTTTATGGCCCTTATCGCACCTGGTGAATCATGATTACGTCCTGTGAGTCAGCCAGGTGAGGAGGAGGGAGGGGGGCGAGTCAGGGAGGGGGGCGAGTCAGGTAGGGGGGCGAGTCAGGGAGGGGGGCGAGTCAGGTAGCTGGGAGAGTAGACTTACACGATAGCATTCTCTCTCTCTCTCTCTCTCTCTCTCTCTCTCTCTCTCTCTCTCTCTCTCTCTCTCTCTCTCTCTCTCTTTGTTCCTAGAATACATAACACATAAACCAGAACACATAACACAGGCCAGGACACATAACACAGGCCAGAACACATAACACATATGACTTATATACGATTATGGACGCGACAAGTCCTTAGGGTACGGGGTGAAGAGTGTGTTGGGGAGGAGGAAGAGGAAGGAGGGAAGAGGAGGTGGAGAAGAAGGAGAAGGAGGGATGAAGGAAGAGTAGATGGAGGAGAAAGAGGAGGTGGAGGAGGAAGAGGAGGTGAGGAAGGGAAGGAAAGAGGAAGGAAGGGGTGGTGGGAGGTGAAAGTGCTGGAGAGCGTTTAAGAGGTGTGTGTGTGTGTGTGTGTGTGTGAGTGTGTGTGTGTGTGAAGGACGTAAGGGTACTCACATGGTGCAGCTTCAGCGTATAACAGTGTGTACCCCGTAAGGTCTTCACACCACGGCTGCTGCCTCATAACACTACCTGCTTACCTGCTGCTTGCTCAACTGCTATCTGCTGCCTGTTACATGCTGATGCTGTGATGCTCCTCCCCCTCCTTCCCCTCCTCCTGTATTTTCCTCCACCACTACCACCTCTACCACCACCAGCACCACCACCACCATCACTACCACCTCTACCACCACCAGCACCACCACCACCACTACCACCTCTACCACCACCAGCACCACCACCACCACTACCACCTCTACCACCACCACCACCATCACTACCACCACCACCACCACTACCACCTCTACCACCACCACCACCACCATCCTTTGCTTACAGGGTGTTGCTTACTTTCCTCCTAAACTGCCATCCTTAGGTCACATGTATGACTTAATTTAGACAGTGCCATCCTGGAGAATCAAAGAAGTGCCATTGGCTATATGCTTGTCTTCATAAATATAATGTTTTTAGTGTATCGTAGGGTGCCATTTTTTTTATTACCTGTATATGCATTTATCCTATTTGACTTCTGTAGATAGTGCCATCCTAATTTATCGTAGAGTGCCATTAGTGCCATCCTTGTGCTCTCTGCTTACCTTAGTTGAACGTTCTAGGGAAGAAATATACTCGGTTTGTTGTTAGTTATCCTGGTATTCATAAATATACTCTACCGTTCCCTCACCACCAGTCTGTCATATGGCTGTTCTCACGCCTGTTCATGCTGTGTGATCTTGGTGGCCTCGTAACAGCACCACTAACCCAACAGCTTAGTAGTTATAAAGGCAACAGATGGCTACACTTGGGATTTTATGCTGATACTTTTAATATTGTTTTTAGTTAGAGTGCCATTAACCTCACCAGCACCATTAGGAGCACCACAAACACACCATTACTCCCTAGCTAGTACACCTTTCACTCACTCCTCACCTCTTACTCACGCCTCACCTCACACTCACTCCTCACCTCTCACCATCTGCCTTTATAGTCTGCATAAGCTTTGCATACGCTTTGACTAATCACAATTTATTTCTATATATATATTATAAATGATTTAGATTTCCAATGTTTATATTTACAAGATGAGGTTGAATTTTTTTTTTCTTATATATACCAGGATTTATATAATATACTTGACATTTTATATATTATTTATATAGTTTATGTGTATTTTATATCCACTTTATATGCCTACTGTGTGTACTATGGCCCCCTGTCATGTGTCACGTGTCATATGTGTCAGTTGGTTTCTTTCATATGTGTCACCTGGTTTATTTCATATATATATGGCCTGTCTCTCTGATGTGTGTCACTCGGTTTATGTCATATATGTGTCATTTGGTCTCTCATATGTGTCACTTGGTCTCTCTTATATATGTCACTTGGTTTATCTTATATATGTGGCCTGGTCTTTTTTATATATGTCATGGTTTTTTTTGGTTATATATGTGAGCTGGTTTGTGTCATATGTGTGGTCTCTACTCTGTCATATGTAGCCTATTCTAGCCTAGTTCTCTCCATACCTGTTAAAATTATCCACACACACATACACACACACACCTACCCCACACACCTGTAGGCTTACCTCTACACCTGTCCATATATCTACACATGTATCCATACACCTGATCAAATGGAACACACACACACACACACAGACGATTTTACATGTCGAAAAAATTGTCGTACGAACCTTAGTGGATCGTTGAGAGCAGATTAACCTTCGTGACAGCCATCTGGAGACGAGTGATGATAGCTGGAGACATGAGACAGAGACAGAGAGAGAGAGAGAGTGATTCTAGTTCTCTGATTCAGTACATTTTTTAGCTCCCACAAAATACAAAAAAAAAAAATCATTGCTTTTATTTTTTATTAAATTTTAGATGTTATTAAAGCAAAAAAAAAAAAAACACACCAATGCATAGACAGACATTTTACAGTTTGTGTGAAGATTGGTTCTAATCCAGTTACTAGACAGTCTCTCTACAGTCAGTGCTAATGGGCCTTAATAAGAATGGGCATCAGTTCTAATAGGCCCTAGTTCTAATTGGCCCCAGTACCAATAGGCCCCTATCTAAATGGTTAGTTTAAGTCAATTTGGGGCCCTATTAGAACTGAGGCTTCCTAAGAATTGGACATATTGCACTAGGACCTAATAGAACTGGGACATATTGCACTAGGACCTAATAGAACTGGGACATATTGCACTAGGACCAAATAGAACTGGGACATATTGCACTAGGACCTAATAGAACTGGGACATATTGCACTAGGACCTAATAGAACTGGGACATATTGCACTAGGACCTAATAGAACTGGGACATATTGCACTAGGACCTAATAGAACTGGGACATATTGCACTAGGACCTAATAGAACCGGGACATATTGCACTAGGACCTAATAGAACTGGGACATATTGCACTAGGACCTAATAGAAATGGGACATAGTAGAACATGGAACCTATTGGGACTGGACCTTGATTAGTTTATCTTGTCAACCCCTCCAGTAAAACTTGTCGTAAAGAGAATATATTTAATTCTCTCTCTCTCTCTCTCTCTCTCTCTCTCTTACACAACAGCCGTTACTCCGCCTCACCCTACAATTGGTCATAATGAATACTGAATTACATTTCCCGGATAAATAGCAGCAATAGATTTAATTAGAGAAACGATAATTCTATTTTATACACGATTAGTCCTGGGAATTTGGTTAAAGGGGTAGAAATAGTTACCATGTGTGTGTGTGTGTGTGTGTGTGTGTGTGTGTGTGTGTGTTGGGTTAAACTAGGTTAAGGACTGTTTGTTAGGTTAAGTTAGTTTAGCTTACGCTTAGCTGTTTTGTTTGGTCGTATATTATCGTAGGTTAGGTTAGATTAGGTTGGATTACGTTATCGTAGGTTAGGTTAGATTAGGTTAGGTTGGATTACGTTAGGTTAGGTTAGGCTAGGTTAGGTTGGATTACGTTATCGTAGGTTAGGTTAGGTTAGATTAGATATCGTAGGTTAGGTTAGGTTAGGTTAGTCTAATTCAGCTTACATTAAATTAGATTAAGTTTGCCCACGTGAAGCCCGGATGGATTTTGTACCATAAGCGACCTGCGTCACTCACTGTCAACACACATAATATGAGTAATAACAAATATTTAACCTGTGGGAGAGAGTGTTGACAGCCTCACATACACAAACACTGGACTGCTAGATCAAAGACCGTGTTCTGTGTATGAGAGAGCGTGAGGAGGGAGCTACACTGAATGAGAAGTGAATGACCTGAAATAGAAGTTAAGTGATGGTGTTTTTGTTACCATCGTTGTCATTCACACTAAGGAGACCATCGTCGATTATGCCTTGAAAATTAATTGATATTTTAGTCAAATTGGGTTAACTGTTTTTGTTATTGTAATTTAATGGAGATTAATTTGTATATGAGAAGTTTTGTTGCGTTTTATTAAGATAATAAATTTTACCTGAAGTAGGTTTGGTAATGTTAGGTTCAGTCGCCTTATCTATCAATCTATATCGATATTTAAATCCGCTTATCTAACTCCACACACACACACACACACACACACACACACACACACACACACACACACACACACACACACACACACACACACACACATACACACACACACACACACACACACACAACCTAAAATTTATCAGACTTAGCTTGCTATTGCATTATTTTCGATAACGTGTGTAAGTGTGGCCAGGTACACATGTGTAGGTTTGGTCAGGTGTACATATGTAAGTTCGGCAAGGTACACATGTGTAAGCGTGGTCATGTCCACATTATGTAACTGAAGCAAGGTACACATATTTAAGGGTCACCAGGTGCACATGTGTAAGTGTAACCAGATGAATATGTGTAAGTGTTGCATTGTACACGTAATACTAGGTATACATATGTTCATGTGGCCCTCTACAAGTGCAGGTGTGGCCAGGTACACACGTGGGGGTATATAGGCAGCAGGTGTAGGCAAGTGTAGGATGGTGTGGGTCCCTCATTATGAACCAGCAGGTGTAGGCAGATATAATCACGACAGGTGTAGCTCGGTGTAATCAAGGTATTTTCCTCTTATATGACAGGTGTTGACAGGTGTAGGACAGGTGTAGAAGGGACGACAGGTGTGGAGGTGCAAACAGATATAGGACAGGTGTAAGAGGGATGCAGGTGTAGAGGTGAATGACATGTGTACTGCAGGTTTAAGGTGTAAAACAGCAGATGCAACAAAGGTGCAGCTTAGGTGTGGCACTTGTAGAGGAAAGTGTAGGTCTCTCACTAAGACAGATGTACCGTAGTTATAGCACAGATATAAGACAGGTAAGTACAGGTGTGGGACAGATGTGACCCAGGTGCAGGACAGGTAAACACAGGTGCAGTACAGGTGTGGGACAGATGTGACCCAGGTGTAGGACAGGTAAGCATAGGTGTGGGACAGATATAGGACAGGTGTAGGAGGGCGTGGGTCCCTCACTAAGCCAGCGTGTGTCCCCCCGGCAGCGTGCAATCGTCGTCTAGCTCAGCGCTGGAGGCGTTCGCCGCCAGTCCCCTGACGGAGGCTCGCTTCAGGAGAGACAGGTACTTGCCCCGTCTAGCCCCGCCCTGCCACGCCCTGCCACGCCCTGCCACGCCACCCAGGGCCAGAGAGAGAGAGAGAGAGAGAGACTATTAGGACACAATGAGAGGAAAATTTCAGGAGGAAAGAGAGACTACCTGGCAGATAGTACCATAGAGAGAGAGAGAGAGAGAGAGAGAGAGAGAGAGAGAGAGAGAGAGAGACTACCATGGCGAGAGGGAGAAAAATTAATGAGAATTAAAGAGGGAGAGACAGAAAGAGAAACAAAGGAGAGGAAGAGAAACGAGAAACAGTGTTGGAAAAAGACTATAGACGGGCGAGAGAGAAAAAGAGATGATAGATGAACAAACATAAAGAATAAAGTGGAATAAAGAGAAGTAAATAAGAGAAGAGACAAGAGAAAGGACAAAGAGAGAGAGAAAGTCGAAGAAGAGATGAATGCATGAGAGAAAGAATCAGGAGAAAGGTCCAATAGAGAGAGAGAGAGAGAGAGAGAGAGAGAGAGAGAGAGAGAAAATGAATTATGAGAGAAAATAATGAACAGACAGACATTGATTGATAATTAGGGGAGCAGGTGAAACAAAGGGATAATAAAACTAAAATTACGAAGAATGAAAAGAAAGCGAGGAGATTAAATTTAGTATAGAAAGGGAAAAAATACGAGGAGATAGAAGAATGAAATTTAAAGAACTTAAATTCTATTAGTTTGATAAAAATTATATAGTTGTTGTTTACGAAATTTAAACTCTAAAAAAAAAAAATATTAATTGGTATTTTTTTTTAGTTTACTTTTTCCACCCACACACCATACCACACCCACACTATACTTACACCACACCGACACCCACACCCACACTCACATATCCACAAATATCTCCTTTCTGGTAATGTGGAATGACATCACAAACTTCCATCATTCTATCACACTTCATTCACTATACAGTACCTTACTTCCTTCAGTTGTATGGTGTGTGTGTGTGTGTGTGTGTCATGTGAGTATGTGAGTTACATGATAGCTTTGGGGAAAACACACACACACACACACACACACACACACACACACACACACACATATCCACACTCATAAAACCTCCACATCACCGTGTGTGTTTGTGTGTGTGTGTATGTGTGGTAAATATGAATCCTCTCTCTCTCTCTCTCTCTCTCTCTCTCTCTCTCTCTCTCTCTCTCTCTCTCTCTCTCTCCCCCCCCCCCTAGCACCATTTGGGGTTTAATTCTCGTCTGGTTTCTCTATCCCTGCTTTATTTCTTGTGCCGACTAGTTCTGCCGCTATTTATTTTCTAGTGCTATTTAATGCCACCTATTTCTGGTACTAACTATTCTAGTTTTGGTATCATCTTTTTCTGGCACCATCTCGTATCAGTGCCACCTAGTTAGAAATGCCACCTAGTTCTTGTAACACCTAGTTCTAGTGTCACCTAGTTCAAGCACCACCTACTTTTAGTGTCACATAGTTCAAGTACCACCTAGTTCTAGTCTCACCTAGTTCAAGTACCACCTAGTTCAAGTGTCACCTAGTTCTAGTGTCACCTAGTTCAAGTACCACCTAGTTCTAGTGTCACCTAGTTCAAGTACCACCTAGTGATTTACATGACACACACTTCACCAAGAGGACAGAACCTGCATGTTTTCTGTACCGTTAAATACCTTGTTTATGCTGCAGCTATAGATCATCATACTCAGCTAAGTAAGCATAGTCTTCCCTCTTGAGCTGAAATTATTTAAACCTGAAAAAAATGCAGTGTTAGCTTTTAGTCCCCATCGTGAATGAGGGGAAATTCTAGCTTTCATATGTAGTGTCTATATTTAGCTTTTTTTCCTCACTTTTAGCTTTTTCTGCATACTTAGCTTGTTCTGGTTCAACTGTAGCTTTTCCTCTGTCTACCAGAACGCATTTCTTTGTTCTTTTTATCTCAGTTCTAGCTTTTCCTATCATTTGTAAAGTATATTTAGCTTTCTATAGCTTGGTTCTATCTCACAGCTAACTGCTTCTACGAGGGAATTTTTCTTTCACTGCATATTATATAATTACTTGAGCGAATCGTGTTTTTTGGAGGTACAGTCACTGCCGGCTACTGTCGTTAGCTCCTGTCCCATAGTTACTGTCGTGGCGTCTATGTCAAGGGGTACTGTCCTAACTCCTTTGTGGCACTGTTTCTGTTATGGATACCAGCGTAACTTTATCATGATCACTGTCACTGCATGTCACTGTCACAGCTTTGTGTTGTGGTCACTGTCACTGCATGTCAATGTCGTAGCTCTGACACCATTGTAGATATGTATCGTGGTCACTGTCGCTGTATGTCACTAACTACACCATCTTTGGCATAAGCATTGCATGTCACTGTCCCAAATCTGAATCAAGGGTATTATATCATCTTTGAAACTGTCGGTCACTGTCGGTCACTGTCGGTCACTGCCGGTCACTGTCGGTCACTGCCGGTCACTGTCGGTCACTGTCGGTCATTGTTGCATCTCAAAACTCTGCCGACAGTTAACACAGAACCAGGATAATGTAGAGTCTCTATGGTTCTTAAGTAAACATTTCCTTCCAGCTAATGAGGTGTGTGTAGGAACTAATCTGTCTCACTACGACACAAACAACAAACATGGCGGATAAAATGGCAACGAAATTAGCCTTGAGACTCTAACCTAACCTAACCTAACCTAACATCTCCAGGTTACGAGAAAAAAATAAACGTAAGAATCTTTATAAATCATGGTAATCAGATCAAAGAAAATATATGTCATTGTGGGTTTTCTCTCTTTCGTAAGGCATTGAGTTCGAGTCTCTGTACTATTTTGACGCCATTTTGGTACCCCATCATTGTTTACAAATTAATGGAAATGTATTTGACGAACCTCTCCAAAAATCCGGCTCCAAAAATCTAAAATCCGAATTCGATTTGTGTCTGTTTTTCCCCCATAAATTAAAAAAAAACAAATTTATTTTTCTATTGAGTATATCCCCGTTGTTTGTAAGCTTCGGCCTGACCTGACCTGACCTGACCTGACCTAAGTTAACGTGGCAGTAGAGGCGAGTCCATTATTTTTAGAGGGGGTGTAGACGTGTGTGTTCCTTCACCCTTAATGATTTATATAGACAACAATAAATGATGTTGTTCTTTGTGTTCCTATAAATACTACTACTATTTATACTATCTACGACTACTACTACTACTACTACTACTACTACTACGAATAATAATAATAATAAAAATACCAATAATGAATAAAATACAGAAAAATATCAAAAAATAAAATATTCGTATTAAAGATTACAACAAAAATTGGCACTAAAAGAGACACGAATTGGGGACAAAAATAGAAGAAAAAAATTAAAAAATTGGCTGAAAATAATTTACCATAACCCAAAAATTACAAAATGGTGTTAAAATTGTTTATAAAATTGTTAAAGTTTATTTTTTAAGGTTACTTTAAGTTTGTATTTTATAAGTGTAATGTATGTTGGTGTGGCCACTGTGTACAACCACCAGTACTATTAACCACCACTATCAGTTGTTATTACCACCACTATCACCAATACCCCACCTACCACCACCACTACTATCAATATGACTGATACTATTTGCTTCTACCACCACTACTACCACCACCACCACTGCCAACCACAATTATCACTACCCTCACCACAACCACCATTATTACCACTCCTACCACCCTCACCATCACAATCATTATTAATCCTCCATCCACCATCACCACTAACAACCACCACACCAACCACTGTTATCACCACCACCACCACTACTACCACAACCACTATCACCACCTCTCCACTAAGTATCTCTCACCGTAATGCCACCACCATCTTTTATCTCCCTATCTCTCCCATCAATTGTCTCACAGCCACGTTCTTCTTCTGATGGGATGGTCTTCCTTCCCACATACAGGTTCTCCTCTGGGGACCTGTCTGCTGAGTGCGAGGACGAAGAGATTGGACTCCGTAAACAAGAAGTTATTACCCAACAGGTAAGAGTCTTTACACCTGTTGTTTTTCCGTCTCTCCTGCCACCTGCTTGAGGCTAATGGTGTGGCCTGTGGTATTTGTATTGGGGGAAGGGTGTAGGAGGGGAGGGGTGTTAGCTCAAAGATTCGTCCTGGTCTCGGATTCTCAGAGATTCATATAGGTTGATTCTTTGTCGTCGTGGTTGAGAATGGAAGGTCAAGTGTGTTTACGTTGGGATTAAAGTGGTATTTCTATCCCATTTCGGTAACTGTTTGTGAGTCATGGGTTTAGGTGTATGCTTGGATGTGTTATCGTGTCCCTCGCTAAGGATGGTTTCACGAACGAGCCTCTGAGTTCTTAAGTTGAGCCCTTAAACACATCTAACTGCTGAGGTCGAGACTAAACGATGGTAGCCTAAATGGTATTGAAGTTGAAACTCCTGAACAAAAGTTATCTGATGTGTTCCCTTAATCCTCAGTTACGGGGGGAAATTTACGTAAAAATCTTTGAGAATTCGAGTCCAGGATTTTAGAGTATTATGTTAAGTGCATTAGCAGTAAGTTCTCGCGAGTCTCTCAACCCGAGACATCTCTTGATAAAAATACACGAGTCAAAACGGCTTTGTTTACACTTATGTGGATGCTTCGCGCCAAAATTATCACATCTGATCCATTTTGGCGGGAACATGTAAAAGGTAAACAAATTTAGTTTTCCTCCCGCCATTTGAGATTGTTTTTTTTTTTTTTTTTTTTTTAGTAATTCAGTGTATTAAGATGTTGTGAGCGCTCCGCGAGTGCTTACACAAGTCTAAACTTTACACATAAACATGATGGATGTCACCTAGGCCCGTCATTACCCTCCTCCACGTCCACACATATCTCTTGACGACACCAACGACTGTGGCAACAATATCCATCAATTCAGGACTTTCTTGAAATTTCCAAGTAATCGAGTCTCATTTTATCACAAGTCTTGAATTAATAAACAGATCAACATCAAATACTTATGAAAATGTTGACTATGATAAAAATGTTCAATTTCTTTAGAGTAAAATTTCCGAAAGTGTCTAGAACAGGCTTGGATTCCTCCTTACTATACATTACCACTGAAGACTCCATAAAGACACGTTGGTTTCGTCAGCTATTCTCAAACCCTGATAAATTTACTGTCATATATCAACAACGTTATCCCGTAGTGTGACAGATGATTGATACTCATTTGACAACGATAAAATAAATCAATAGAAGATTCACTTAGGCATACAGGATGTAACTAAATGAATAGTGTTCTTCAATAACAAACCTCTATGGCTGTATACATCCCCATAACAGTATCTCTTACACTCCTCCTCCACCGTCGAGTTGTTACTTTACAGGCCTTCACAGATCATAAGTTACCATCACAAAGGAAACTTCAATGTGGCGTTTGTGTTTACATATGAATTCGTCTATACACTGTGTACCGGGAGGCAGAACTCTGGCTTACGTGATGGCATAATATCAGTGCACGAAGCTTAAGGACTAACTGAATATTAAAGCTTTGGTATATAAGAGCTTCATTATGGAGGATTAAAAGCGTCAGATTCTTGGTATAAAAAATTCTGGTGTGGAATTTTAAAGCAGAATGACGGGTAAAGATTTATAATGATAGAATGATCAGTCGGGAGAATTTTTTATAGTCAACTTGTGAAGGTGTTTGTGGTGTCATATTCACCTTTAAATATTAATTAGTGTAATTATAAATGATGTCCACTTAATGAGGATATTTTTGTTAGGTTGGAATGAGGAAATACGGCGAGATTGATCAGGTTTTGCAATGGAAATTATGTTAGGTTAGGTTAGGATAGGTTATGCAATATTGAATAGGTTTGGTAAGGATAGGTTAGGTTAGGTTAGGTTAGGTTTGGTAAGGATAGGTTAGGTTCTACAATGTTAATTTGGTTTTAGTCTGTTTAAATATCATTGGCTGATAAGTAAACTTGACATTGAGTAAAAATTAGCAAATTGAGTCAAAAATATTAATAGTGGTAAGTTCATTGTTATTTCTATAAAGTCTGTTGTCTTTTGTAGATTTCATTTTACTCTACACAGTTTATAAGACATGGAGGATTTTCACTCCAGATTATGAAAAATAGGGGATTTTCACGCCAGATTATGAAAAATAGAGGATTTTCACTCCAGATTATGAAAAATAGAGGATTTTCACTCTATATTACAAAAAAAATAGATGATTTTAACTCATAAAGATCAAAATATTACGAAGATATGAAACACAGACACGTTCATGAAAGTTCAGATAAAATAATGTCTACACTTTAGACCAACAAAACCACATCACATTAAAGCAAGTCTCAACAGTTATCACGTCATCACATGTCAGTCACTTTCTGGGGCTGAGTTTAACATGATAGGTCAGTGGATACCAGGAAGCCGTCGGACTCTAGCGGTAGGCACCATCCTCTTTAACGGCGCAACACAGCACAGTAGTAGATATTACCATAAGGTCAGAGCTCTCTTGACCTAACCTAACCTAACCTAACCAAACCTAATCTAACCTTACCTAACCTAACTACGAGACTACAGTGATAATCTTGCTGTATGAGTGTCTGTCTGTCAAAGCGTTAATTAATAAAGTCATTAGGTAGATTATGTCGAGTCACCTGGTAGATTATAAGAAGTCACCTGGTAAATAATAATTAAGTAGATTCAGCATTAGGAAACAATACTCTAATTTATCGCTAATTTTTGTATTCAGATGTTAAAAAAAATAAGTCAATCTTTGTCACGTCTTTATGGAACAGGAAAAACACATTGAGAAGAAAATACTGAAACAAAATACAATATAAACTGCCAATTGAATCCAACGTGAGTTCTGCCAACCGGACACACTGTGACGTCACTTTGTAAACACACCAACCAATGACGTCACTTTGTAAAAACACACCAAGTATAACATCACTTTGTAAACAGACCCAATATGACGTCATTTTGTAAACACACCAACTATGACGTCATTTTGTAAGCAAACCAACAATGATGTCACTTTGTAAACACACACCAACAATGACGTCATCTCTACCAACACGACGCGTACTAAATCCGGGTTCCATTCCGTAATACAACAAGACCTTATACGTTTCAGAATTTCAACAATAACTCTTAAAACTCCTCGCCAGATGGTCGATATATAGTTCACCCCAATTACAGTGATAAAAACTGTACTGTAATTCACAATCGTCTATGTAACGTAATTCGTCTTTAGTCTTCAGTTAACTACAAGTGTCTTACGTTATATAATTTCACTTGATGACTAGTTGTGAGACACGTTCAGATGGGAGGGGTGTGTGTGTCTGTGTATGTGTATGTGTATGTGTATGTGTGTGTATGTGTGTGTGTGTGTGTGTGTATGTGTGTGTATGTGTGTATGTGTGTGTGTATGTGTGTGTGTGTGTGTCTGTGTGTGTGTGTGTGTGTTGTAATTAAGTAAAGTATGACGCTATGATTACAGAGGCCAAAGTAATTTATATACCTGAGTTAAGTGCCCTAATTACAAGGACTGGCTAGTATAATTATAAGATAGTCAGTTAGTTAGTTAGGTAGTTAGGTAGTTAGTTAGTACCTTGTAATCATTGGATAGTTAGTTAATTTGCAGTTATTGGAGTATTTGTTAGTGGAGAATGATCACTGGATAGTTAGTTAGTCTTTAATTATCTTACATATCTAGTTGTAAATATTTAAGATAGTATTAGGATAAAATTAGGATCTTGTATAAGTTAAAAGTGAACGAAGAAAAATTAACTTTGTTGTTTTAAGTGAGTTATATAGCTTAATTTATAGGTTTACATTATTAATAAACGTAGTTAATAAGGTGCCAACCATGAAAGAGGATTTAAAAGCATCGTTTTGTCGGTTTCGATTCCATAAAGTGACCTGAATCCCAAATAAAATGTATAAACTTTACGTAGTCTATTGTTTTGAATGTTTAATAAGCTATAGATGGCTGAACTGTACTAGAAAGAGGATCGGATTTTAAGTGTAAGGGATTCGAAAGGTTTAGAAAGTTTATAGGATCTGATCGTATACTGTCATCTATATTTTGGTGCGTATAGGAAACAAAATAACATCATGTCTGTAAGATAAAAATGAAAAATAATAATAATATCAACGTAAAAGCATAAAGAAAATAATATTAACTTATTTCCGTGATCAAATTCCAGAAACTTTGTGTTAATGTTAAAAATATGATACTTAAATTAACACTATATCATGTTAATGCACACAAAGTTATTTAATACCGAGATATGATAGTTTTAAGCCACAGACAAACGTAACAACACTCATTAAAGTAATTACATTAAGGAAATTGCAATGAAGGACGAAAAAATGATGAAAAAATGACGAAACAAGTAATTTATTGTCAGTTACTCTACCAGATCTTATCATACATTACAGTGGGGTTGGATTCTCTAAGGCTGGATATTTCTTTACCTTATAGAAATCCCTTAATCTATTGTGTTATTTTATGTACAGCGAGAAAGCTAAATATCTTTGACTCATAGCTGGATGGTAACTCTAAGATCCAAAAGCTATAATATAAGAAACTACGACTACTACCTTAAGTGTAATGGTAAAAGCTAACCTAAAAGTCTAGTCATAGTGAAAAAGTTATATTTAATTATGGTTATAAAAGCTATATTTAAGTATGCTGAAAAAGCTACACTTCAGTATGATAAATAGGATAATTTTACAGTATTATTACAACAAAAGTTTAGCTGTATAGTCTAAAGTATGGTGGATAAAAGCTAAGTTTAAGATTACTTGTGAAAAAGCTAACTCTACAGTCTGGATATCACGAGGAGCTTATTTTAGGTATAATGAAAGCTAATTTTTCAGTCTAATGATATTAAAGAAGCTAAATTTGAAAGTCTTATGTGCAATAAAAAATAGATTTAAATTACAGTGAGAAAATTAGCTTTAAAATCTAAGTACAGTGTCCAGCTAACTATAAAGTGAAAATACAGGAAAGGAAAGCTAGATTTAATATAATGTAAATTAATTATATAATATAAGAATAGTAAATAAACTAACTTTAAAAATCTAAACTTCAGTAAAGAAATTCATTTAGTGAGAAATTAACTTTATAAACTAACTACAGTGAAAAATTAACTTGACAATCTAACTTCAGTGAAAAATTAACTTGACAATCTAACTTCAGTGAAAAAAAAACTAACATTAAAATCTAAATCTAGTGAAAAATCTAATGTACGTGTTGTGGTGGTGGTGGTCACTAAACCCAGTTATTACCCCTTAAGCCGGACGATACCAGAGACGAGGTAAATCACAATCACGGCCTCAGAGCCTCCGTTTGGCAGTTCTCTCTTCCCTCTAGTATTTTCCCGCGAGAGGCTCTTGAGTACCATCAGCCTCATCTCATCCTATCCCATCCCATCCTATCCCATCCCATCCTATCCCATACCATCCCCGCCAGCAGCTATACAAGAAGAACCTTAACCCTTGACCGTCCCATCCATCCTATCCCCGCCAACAGCTACAAGAAGAACCTTAAGCTATGAGTACCTCAGCTAGGAGTCACCTCCCAAACAGCTGGGGTACCTCAGCTAGGAGTCACCTCTCAAGCAGCTGGGATACCTCAGCTCGGAGTCACCTCTCAAGCAGCTGGGGTACCTCAGCTTGGAGTCACCTCTCAAGCAGCTAGGGTACTCGTGTGGGTTTTGGAGGCGTCGGAGGTGATGGTATTCAAGAACCCTCGCTGTCTTGTATAAGCTTGGAATGTGCAGTTATGCTCAAATGTTCTTCCCTTCAGTATACAGTCCTGCATTGCGTACAGTTCCTGGTCCTCCGGGTGTTCATAATTTTCAAGCCCTATTTCTTTTTCCATCTGAACTCTATTTTTCCGCCCTCGAATGACACTGCCAATGGTTGAGTTTTTACTTCCCCCCCCCCGCGGGTGAATCTTTGAGGGGGGGGGAGGGAGACCTGCCTCACCTGCTAGTCTTGTTCCAGCTGTCTCACATGACGCTGTTGCTATAATCGCTCTCTTTTGTTTTCCCTCTCCTTCATTGCCTGCTCTTTTCTCTTCTTCCTCTTCTGCCTTTCCTCCTCCTACCGTAAGGCTGAGAGACAGCAAGCGTCGCCCGGGGCACCCCAGTCCCGCAGGCCGTCTCAGAGTCAGTCACTGGACCATTCTCAGGGCCAGATTCAGGGCCAAGATCAGGGCCAGCCTCAGGGCCAGCCTCAGGGCCAGCCTCAGGCCCAAGTGTCTCAGGGCCAAGCTAAAGCTCAGCCCAAGGCCCAGCCTCAGCAGGTAACACTCAGGAAGCTTTACCTGATGCATGACGTAGTTAGCTGATGACGGTACCGCCTGTGACACCCAGCATAGCCCTGACCAATACTGACCCGTCTGAGATAGTTAGCTAGCTGGCAAACTGCCCCTTTTGTATAGAGATCTGGTGAAGACAAAACTGTATAGCACGACCACCATGGTAAGTCTCTCTGGCTTTGAATAGATGCGATAGATGGTACATTGCTGGTGAATGCTCATCTAGAAGGGACCTCTCTTATTTTTATACCACCCCGGTGAGGGCAAGCATGACAGCCAGTGCACCAAGACACCTTCAAGATATGTAATGGAAAGTTCTCTGCAGACCAATACTTTTCAACTACCGCTCTTCTTCTTATACCTCAACTCCTTTTCTTGCTTCCTTTGATTCTTAGGAATGAGCAAAAAAAAAATACAGTCTTTAAATTTTCATGGTTTAATCTACATATTTATATCCGACAGCTTTAGTCTCTTCCACCAACATGTACTTAACAAAAAAAATCTTTGTGTGTCTCTGGCATAAACCTGTGATCATTTCTGCTAACCATATCACTGTCTTTTTGATGATTTAAAGCCAAGAACTAATTGTGTTTTCCTTTTATTTCTTTTCGTCGTCTCTCAGGCGAGGCTTAAGCAGGTATTTGTTTGTGTGGAGTAGCTGGAGTCCGGAGCGTTCTCGTGGTGCTCAGTATGCTGTTCGTGTAGATCCCCTCTGACGTCACGCCTCCACCTGCACCCCCCCGTGACGTCAAAATTATGCAAATTCTTGGGTCAATGAGACAGAAATACTTCCCTTGATATTCTGTTTTGATTCTGTCTATCAAACATTCTACGGTTCAGATATTAAATGCATTACCCATTCATTCTCTTATCAAAATCACTGTTTTTACTTTGCCTAACTCATCTTTGAGTTCTAATTGGTTGAAAGGCCTCTTTGGACATCGCCCAAGTAACCAATCACGAAAACGGAGTCATATAAGCAACCACAACGTCATTCCCACCAGCCTAATGGTGGAAAATTCCATATGGTTGATAATCTCGTACTGAAAGACCCAACTATCGAGACAGTTCATCGAGCGTGTATAGCACTTTGTTGTCTCGAGTCATCCCAACCTACTGGGTACCACGATAATGCTAGTTTTTTAGAGAGATTTTTTTAACCCACACTTTACGACCCCACCAGTCTCTACCTACACCGGACACAGAGCCATATTGGGCATAGAGCCATAGTGTACACAGAGCCATAATGTACACAGAGCCATAGTGTACACAGAGCCACAGTAGGTACAAGAGTTTAATTGTATCAATAAATATATTTAATAGGGTTTTATGTCCTTGTTAATTGATATTTTTTTAGGTAGGAAGAAATTTGTCCTTGTAAGATGAAGTTTAGTTTAGTTTTTTATTATTATTTTATTATTTATTATTATTACTATTATTGTTATTATTATTATTGTTATTCCTGTTGTTGTTGTTGTTGTATTCATCCCACACAATGGATGTTTCACCATCAGTTTACTCCTTCAGTTTCATGCCGTGGTGGAGCCTGTGGTCGGTAGCTGGGGGGGGATGTGTTTCTCGCATGTGTGGTGTCGTTCAATACAAGCAGGCGGGGATCATGCAACCTTGTCATAAATTTTCTCTTACTCTTTCTCTTTCTGTAGTGACATTTTCTTCTTCTACTTTAAAATTCTTCTTATTATTTATTGTCCATGTGTTTTTATATTATAGGACTGATTTGGTGAGTCATTTGGTACCATTTAGGGTCGGTGGTGGTATTTTTTTGGGGGGGGGGTTTGTTTATCATTTTTTTTCCGGGTTGTGAAATTAAATATCTTTTTTATATAACCTTTCACCCAAATCTAATATATTTCTTATATAATTTTTTCTTGTTGTGAAATATTTTATAGATTTTAAAACATCTCTGTCTTAACTTTACTCGTTGAACTTGGGTTATCTAAATCGAGGTGTTATTTCAGTTTGGGTTTCAGGTTGTCAGCTTAAGTCACATTAAGAAGAGTTTTCGTGTTTCAGTCTTCATATTTTTCGTTTTGGTTTCTTAAGTTAGACAGAATTTTAGAGTTTTTTCTTTATTAATGAATAGATTAGATTTTTATTATGGTTCTCATTTAATAGTGGATAATATTGAGATAGCTAATTATTATAGGTGTTTATTAATGTATGATATTGACTTAGCTAATTATTATAGCTACTTAATGATGGGTAATAATGAGTTAGTTCTTATAGATATCGACAGATGTGGTGGCTTGACTCCGGTGTGGTAAAGACTGGTAATCTGTGGTAGTAATTAGTGAGGCTACCTTGCTGCCCTGTACCACACTTAGCCCCACCCACTCCCACCCACACCACACATACCCCACCCACTCCCACCCACACTTACTCCCACCCAAGCATAATTATTGTTTTCCTTCCCACACCAACATACAACCACCCCAGCACACACACCTGCCCTAACACACACACACACCTGTCCCACAACACACACACATGTCCCAACGCACAACTATCCCACCACACACCTGTCCAAGCACACACCTGTCCTAGCACACAACTACCCCAGCACACATCTGCTTTAGTACACCTGTCTTATCACTTACCTGTCCTAGCACACATCTGCCTCAGCACACACACACACACCTGCTTTGGCACGCACCTGTCCTAGTGCACAATTGTTTTAGAACATACCTTACCTACCTTCACATCTGCCTCAGTTAATGTTTGTTCACTCACACCTGCATGACCATCTCCTGAAGCTACTACTACTACTACTACTACTACTACTACTACTATCTCTAACCACCTAATAGCATGCTTGTTCCCCGCGTCCCCTACCCTTTAAAACACCCGGCTTCCCAACCCTCTCCCCCCCTGCATGATATTTTAGTTTAGTTTAAGTAATTTGATAAGTTAATGAGTTAAAACTAATTTCCATTGAAAGCTTATTTTCCACTTCTTCTCATGACGATCTTTTTGGTTTTTAATTTGGAAATATTTTGACTTCTCACCTTCTCGTATTAATTAACAAAAGGTAAATTATGTGTTGTTCTTTACCACTCCCCCCAAAAAAATTTACATGATCCACGACACATTAACATGATGATGAAGAAAATAAGCTTGATATTTAACCCCTTCAAAAAAAAATATATAGATATATTTAAATACAATGATAACTGTTTCACCTCCAAAAATATATAGACACAGATGATTTCAATTCGCCTTCCAAAAAATAAGATAGATACATTATATACATGAATAAATTTAAGTACTGCAAAAATACAAAACAAAACAAAAAAATTAATAAAAAAATCTTTAAAAAAAAATTGGTTTAATATGTAGCGGAAGGAAGGACGACCTGGCCTCTCAGATAACACAACACATGAGGGGCGTCCTCCTCCTCTTTCCTCACCATATATACACTAAACTGGCGTCTTTCTCGGTCTCTCCCTCCCCTACCACCTCACCGTGGTTCCTCAGGTGAGTAGCAACAGCAGCAGCGTCGCGGGCGGGGGCGGCGGGGGAGGCAGTACCACCCAGTATGCCAGCACAGACACTACTACGCCAGCCGCCCCCAGCACCGGTTCCACCGGCGGCGGTGGAGGTAGCGGTGGCGGCAGCACTGGAGGCTTCAGTCTTAACTTCTCCAGGCCGGGGTCCAGGACCACCTCGGCTCCTTCCTCCCCCTCCAAGACCAGGGAGAGCTTCCTGCAGGTGAGGGAGAGAGAGTGAGAGCTTCCTGCAGGTGAGGGAGAGAGAGTGAGAGCTTCCTGCAGGTGAGGGAGAGAGAGTGAGAGCTTCCTGCAGGTGAGGGAGAGAGAGTGAGAGCTTCCTGCAGGTGAGGGAGAGAGAGTGAGAGCTTCCTGCTCGTGGGTGAGAGAGAGTGAGAGCTTCCTGCTCGTGGGTGAGAGAGAGTGAGAGCTTCCTGCAGGTGAGGGAGAGAGAGTGAGAGCTTTCTGCAGGTGAGGGAGAGAGAGTGAGAGCTTCCTGCAGGTGAGGGAGAGAGGGTGAGAGCTTCCTGCTCGTGGGTGAGAGAGAGTGAGAGCTTCCTGCAGGTGAGGGAGAGAGAGTGAGAGCTTCCTGCAGGTGAGGGAGAGAGAGTGAGAGCTTCCTGCTCGTGGGTGAGAGAGAGTGAGAGTTTCCTGCAGGTGAGGGAGAGAGAGTGAGAGCTTCCTGCTCGTGGGTGAGAGAGAGTGAGAGCTTCCTGCAGGTGAGGGAGAGAGAGTGAGAGCTTCCTGCTCGTGGGTGAGAGAGAGTGAGAGCTTCCTGCAGGTGAGGGAGAGAGAGTGAGAGCTTCCTGCAGGTGAGGGAGAGAGAGTGAGAGCTTCCTGCACGTGGGTGAGAGAGAGTGAGAGCTTCCTGCTCGTGGGTTAGGGAGAGAGAGAGCTTCCTGCTCGTGGGTGAGAGAGAGTGAGAGCTTCCTGCTCGTGGGTGAGAGAGAGTGAGAGCTTCCTGCTCGTGGGTGAGGGAGAGAGAGTGAGAGCTTCCTGCAGGTGAGGGAGAGAGAGTGGGAGCTTCCTGCTCGTGGGTGAGAGAGAGTGAGAGCTTCCTGCAGGTGAGGGAGAGAGAGTGAGAGCTTCCTGCAGGTGAGGGAGAGAGAGTGAGAGCTTCCTGCACGTGGGTGAGAGAGAGTGAGAGCTTCCTGCTCGTGGGTGAGAGAGAGTGAGAGCTTCCTGCTCGTGGGTGAGAGAGAGTGAGAGCTTCCTGCTCGTGGGTGAGGGAGAGAGAGTGAGAGCTTCCTGCTCGTGGGTGAGAGAGAGTGAGAGCTTCCTGCAGGTGAGGGAGAGAGAGTGAGAGTTTCCTGCACGTGAGAGAGAGAGAGAGAGAGAGAGAGAGAGAGAGAGAGAGAGAGAGAGAGAGAGAGAGAGAGAGAGTTTCCTAAACGTGAATGAGAAAGAGTGGGGGGGGGGGGGGAGAACTTCCTTCAGATGAGAGAAAGTAAGAAAGAAAATGTGAAAAAGTGAAAGAAAATTAATAATTGAAAAAAAGAAAGATTGCAAGGCGTGTATATGAGTGAAAGTAAAAAAAAAAGGAGAAAAAGACAAAATATTTGATCATGCTAAGAGAGAGACCTAATCATCAACCGTCTCTAGCTAATTACCACCTTGTATTTAGCTAATCACCCTATCTCTAATTAATCACCACTTACCTTCATGCTATCATCTCCCGACCATAACTAAATTAATAACTGTCTTAGCTAATTAGTATCTTCTTTTAATGGCTTATCTCACTTCACTGCTAATTATATACTGTCCTTTTGGGGTGGGGGGAGCTGCCACAATTGACCTCTTAATTGCCAGCGGTGTGAAAAGTTCTGTGGAGTTATAAAGTCAGGGAACCATTTTAGGCCCAAGTGTCTCGGCTAATGTTAACGTGAATGGTGGTTAGCTGTGGGTGGTAGTGGTGGTGGTGGTGGTAGTGGTGGTAGTGGTGGTGGTGGTAGTGGTGGTCGTGGTGGTAGTGGTGGTAGTGGTAGTGATGGTGATGGTGGTGATGGTAAGTGGTACTATCATCATCATCCACCATGACCCACCATCACCACCATCACCATCACCACCACTACCACTACCACCACTACCACCACCACCACTACCACCACCACCACTACCACCACTACCACCACGACCACCACTACCACCCACAGCTAACCACCATTCACGTTAACATTAGCCGAGACACTTGGACTCTGTGACTTCATCTATGGACTCTGTGAGAGGTCTAAGGGGATGGTTGTGCACTAGCCCCTGTAAATAAGTAAATAAGTATGTGTGTATGAACGTATATAAGTCAGTCAGTCAGTCAGTCAGTCAGTCAGTATGTATGTAAGTAAGTAAATAAATAAGTCAGTAAGTAAAAAAGTAAATATATTACTAAATGAATGAATAAAAATAAAATAAAATTCCACAGAAAAAAAGATCGCCAATAAAAATATCATGAATAAAATAATCCCTGAGAAAAGAAAATTCATAAATAACAAATTACCCCAAAACAGAGAAGCAGCCGGGATAGTTATTAATAAAGGCTCAATAAACCACAACAAGTCTTGAATAAATAACAGTGTTCTTCTATGTCCACCTGGAAGAGACGATCGATTATATTATGGCTGCTCTGGATGTTCCCGGGAGCCATAAGAGGGTTGGATTTTTATACAACGCCTCAAGAAAAACTTTTGGAAGCCTTGGGACAACTTTTGGAAGCCTTGGGACAACTTTTGAAGCCTTGGAACGCCTTTGGAAGCCTTGGGATACATTTGGAAGCCTTGGAACGCCTTTGGAAGTCTTGGGATACATTTGGAAGCCTTGGAACATATTTGGAAGCCTTAGGACTCATTAGGAACTCATGGGATACATTTGGAAGCCTTGGAACATATTTGGAAGCCTTGGGATACATTTGGAAGCTTTGCAACACATTTGAGGGCGTTGGAATACCTTTGGAAGCCTTGGAACACCCGTGGAAGACAGTTGAAGGATCCAGAACATTTTTGGAAGACAGATGAAGAACATGGAGTACCTTTGGGGAGACCTGGAACGCCATTGGAAGACATATGAGGAACTTGAAACACTTCTGGAAAACCTGGAATATCACTGGAAGACATCTGAATGACCTGGAACACTTCTGGAAAACTGGAATTCTATTGGAAGACTTCTGAAGGGTGTAGAACACTTCTTACAGATCTAAAATTGCATTGGAACACGTCTAATTGACTTGAACCTGACTGGAATACTTTTGAGAGATGAAACTCCCAAGTGGAAGAACTCTGTAAACACTTCAACACTCACTGGAACGATACTGAATGGGAATTATCCACATTAACAAATAAAGGGTTGATTTATGTTGGTGGACAAACACAGACGGTAAAACTTCAGCTCCAGCCTGTGTTGGCCCGCAATCATAAACCAATACTGAATGTCTGGAAACCTATTGGATTACCTTTACAAGACCAGGAACCTCTTTAGGACACTTTTGAATGGTGTCTAACCCTGTAGAAGATCTTAGAGAATCCGGAATCACTCTGAAAGCCTTAGAACTTTACTGTAGCACCTCATAAAGGGTTTAAAAGTCCACAGGAATGTAGGAATGCATGAATTCAGCTGGAAACTCATGGGAAAACAATAAAACATCTGGAACGATAATGGATTGAAAGAAACCAGTTGGTGGATAGTGTTTATGTATATGCGTGTGAGCTCAAGTGAGTCCTCGTGTGGCGTGAATGAGTGTGTGCTCGAGTGCTGCTCTCTGGTGGTGTAAATGAGAGTTGGTTTTCAGTTGCTTGTCTGAGTGGTTGGATATAGATGACGTGGCGCGAGGTTTCCTGTTCGCGTGTTACCCTGTATTGGTAGTTGGTATCCCGCTGCCATACTGTACAGACCCCTCATATAAATACACCTGTCAAGCCTGTGTTTCCTTGAGCCAGCAACTCCAAGCAACATTAGAACACTGGAACGAATATGGGAATGCAAGAAACAAGCTGGAGGACTCATTGGAATTCAAGAAGAACTTCAGAACACTCCTGGTACAACAACAACAAGTAATAAAACCTTATAATACCCATGAAAAACAACAGAAAATATACAATAAATGCCTGGAAGACGTATGAGTAAAACAGAACATAAAGGTACTCTTGGAACACATCTGTATCATTCCTGGAACATCTGTAACATCTTCTGTACAACACCAGAATGCGAAGAAAAAAAAATGGGAAAAGGACTCCAACACGAAAAAACAAAAATTTCTGGAACGACCATAAAACTTTAGACTAATCCTGGAAGACCTTTGGGACACTTGCAAAAGACCTCTGGAAACTGTAACACCACAAGGTCTTCTTCAGTAGAGGGATGACTTGGTTGCGTTACGTTGACGACATGATCATTGCCATACAGTGCAAGAGAAGATACAATTCACCACAAGAAGAAGTAGGTGGACAGCTTCCGTCTTTTTTCACCTTCACCATAAAAACGGAAGATGGACCATGATATCCAGTCCACAAAATGTCAACAAATAAGGTTGAATTCATACTTCACCTGTCAGCCCACAGCGACCGAACGAAAGCAGGTGAGATATTTGTTTTATTTTTTTTTCTTTCGCGCGTTTTTTAAGGATTTTCAACAATAATTTAATACTCATTCCTCTGAGGAAGACTTTAAGATGGAAACACGAGCCAAGAGTAAAATTCCCAGTGGCTGTTTGTGTTTCCTTTGTTACCACACTGCCATCCATGTCTAATACACCTAAGACACTTCCTGAAAAATCTGTGAAAGACATTTAAAACACTTACAAAGATCTCAGTAAACTAGAACATCTTCAGAATATCACTGGAACACTAATAACAGCTGTCAGAACATCTACGAAACACTAGAAACTACTCTGGAACCTTAAGGAACTTGTTGATCACCTCTTCCAAGACCAGCGAGAGACAATTCCATAACCCTCCCCCCCTGTCCCCCCACCCCGACCCCCCCACCCAGACCCCTCACCCCGACCCCCCCACCACCGACCCCCCCCCATGTCCCCCCACCCCGACCCCCCACCACCGACCCAACCCCATACCATGCCGCCAGAGACCCAGATGGCTATGTCAACAACTTCTTGAATATTTTATCATTTCCAGGACGGCCTCAGGCTACGTGTGGGGACTTTCCAGGTATAAACCCATTGTGAAATCCACAGGGCGTCCTTATTCAATGTTGTAGTGAGAGGGAGAGGGGGAGGAGAGGGGGAGGAGAGGGGGGGGGAGATAAAACAATAGAGAGGGAGAAACGGGTAAGACAACAACCAGAGGAAAGTTCACGGTTTTATAGCTGTCAACATACATTTAAACTCTCCACACACACACACACACATGGTTGAATTTCCATCAAAATTCAGCTCGGTTCACAACCTTCCAGCCCTTTCACACACAGTCAACCAATCGCGTTGATTTAACTAGCGAGGGCACTTTGGTAACTCACCAGCCCGCAGTAATGAACCAATCACAAACTTGATAGCATGAGTCCCAGGAAGTCATTTGTTCATTCCAACATCCATAGTTGTTTCAGCTAACTCGCCAGACCGCAATAATGAACCAATCAAAGCATTGATGGTATCAATCTTAGGGTTGCCATTGGCTTATTCCAGCAGTCCTAAATATTTTCCTCTGTTTCACGGAATGTTGATTTAGGGTGAGGTGAGATGTGAAAGAATTAGGACTATCAGCTTTATCTCTCGTTCCTTATGGCTCTGTATATAGCAGTGTTTACACCGTATTAATGTAAATGTACGTACATGAGCTTACGTGTGTGTGTGTGTGTGTGTGTGTGCTTCCATTTTCTGTGTGCGTACATGTGGTTGTTTCTGTGTGTATGCATGAGTATAGATGTGTGTGTTTGTGTGTATTAAAAGGATTATACTATACATATAATCTGTGTACCTCTATTAAGTGAACGTATCTAGTTATAGTAAAGAGTCCCAGCTTAAACCTTGATGTTATATATGTGTTTCAGCTTAACCATCAACCAGTAAGCTACGTTCATATATCTTCAATTATTAGGAATAGCCATCGTACGAAACATTATGGAATTCGACCTAACACCTTGACACATTAACAGTAATATGACTAATTACCTGGTCACGGGGGTCATGAACTCACTGCCGTTGTTGTTGTTTGCTCTATATGTTGTTTTGACCTTTATCTTATTGCCCGTTATTATCTGTTTATTTCTCTGTCTCTCCTTTATCCCGTAGCCTTGTATCTCTCTCTCTCTCTCTCTCTCTCTCTCTCTCTCTCTCACACCTCATAAGTCATCCATGACCTTTTTCCCTCAGCGTGTGTCATCGTTAACGGGGGCAGTACGAAGCGAGGTCACAGGACAGGCCAGGCCGGCATACAACAAGGATCGCTGCTTCACCTTACTCGTTATAGATGACCAGAACACTGATTGGTGAGTAACCTTTGACCTTAACCTGACCTATTCATACTAGGGTCATGATTGGTGGGTGAACTTTGACCTTTCTTGACCTTGACCTAACTTATCTCCAGGGTCATGATTGGTGGGTGAACTTTGACCTTTCTTGACCTTGACCTAACTTATCTCCAGGGTCATGATTGGTGGGTGAACTTTGACCTTTCTTGACCTTAACCTAACTTATTCCAGGAGTCATAATTAGTGAGTGAACTTGACACGGACTTGACCTCGAAACAGAGTCAAGAATGTCGAATACCATATGACCTTTGAACAAGCTGACCTTGACCTGACGTAATGCCAGGTGACAGGTGACAGGTGAGAGGATTTAAAGGGATGACTTTGAGAGAGAGAGAGAGAGAGAGAGAGAGAGAGAGAGAGAGAGAGAGAGAGAGAAAACCAAAAAAGAGGAGAGAGAGAGAGAGAGACTGACAGACGGAGGGAGAAAAACAAAAAAGAGGAGAGAGAGATAGAGTAAGAGACAGAGGAAAAGCGACAGAGAGATAAGGAAAGAGTGGACGAGAGACAAAATGAAGATAGGTAGATGTAGAGAAAGAGAAACTAAGAGGAAAATAAAGATAAAGTGAAACACGAAGTGAGAGAGAGTGTGAGGTGTAGATATAAAGAAAGACAGACAAAGAATAAGGGAGAAGCTGACGAAATGACACAGAGAGAGATGATGAAAGAGTGAGAGGGAGAGACAAAGAGCGAGAGACAAAGAGAAATGTTGTGTTTATAGGTAGGCGTGAGGAAAGATAAAATACACACACACACACACACACATACCCACACACCTTACCCACACACACACCTTACCCACACACATACCTTACCTACACACATACCTTACCCACACACACACCTTATCCACACACCTTACCCACACACACACACACACATCTTCCTTACTTTGCCCACACTGCCCTGACCTTCTGATCTCAATTAACCCTTTCCATTTCTGACAGGTCAAAGTACTTCCGAGGCAAAAGAATCCATGGCGACTGGGACATCCGGGTGGAACAGGCGGAGTTTCGGGAGCTCAGCGTCACGGCGTCTTCTGAAGGGGGCGTCAACGTTTCCATGGTCGTCTTCAGGAATGGTGCCAAAGTCGTCAGGTAGGTGATAGGGAGGAAGAGGGATGAGTTTTGGAGTACTAGGGAGGAAGAGGGATGAGTTTTGGAGTACTAGGGAGGAAGAGGCGTTGCAAAACAGGATACCAAGCCAACGGAGGATAGGATATCCTTTAAAGATATGTCCCAAAGCCTTCTGAAGGAGAGGGCATCAACTTACCCATGATGGCTGTCAATACTCCTACAGGAATGACGCCAAACTGACACTACTGCATAAAATATATTAGTAATGTTGAATATCCGGGAGAAAAAGGAAAAGTGGCATTATGGGTAGAGTATTAAAGATCATGAAGGTCCTCTAGGAGTCAACTTCGTCATGGTTGCTTCCAAGGAACAATGCCTAAGTCCTTAAGGAGCTTTCAGGGGGATGAAGTAGGAGTCGTGTTGAGGGAGGACGCATTGGAGGACACACAGAAGGATTCTAGGAAAGGTCATATAGTCATCAGATGCAAGTGTGTGTGTGTGTGTGTACGTGTGTGTGCAGTCGTTCAGGGAGATGGTAGGTAGTAGAGCCTCGCTAGGGTGGGAAATAAAGGCTCGAACACACACACACACGAACACACACACACACACACACACACACAAGGGACGCAGTAGTGTCCTGGTATAATAAAGACGCCACATGTTACCAGCCAAGAGGAAATTTTTCACCTCGTTTTTGCCTCAGAAACTTGTCTCACATTTTACGTTCCCAGTGAACAGGATTAAGTCTTATTTTGTTCTTATTTATTCTCGTGAATTTAATAACAATACTACACACGGTTCAGATGGATATACAATTACAGGTACAGGTGTAGGTATAAGGACAGGTACAGGATACAAGTATAATTACAGATACATAAACAAAAATTTAAGGTACCGTTTGGGAATACAGGTAAAATATACATGAATAAGGAAATACTAAGCTTACAGCAACATGTACAGGTATATATAAACTATTACATCCGGAGAGATTTCAGAACGATTTCGGGACTCAATAAACAGAGAGAGAGAGAGAGAGAGAGAGAGAGAGAGAGAGAGAGAGAGAGAGAGAGCCTGACTAAAGACACAAACCATTTTACAAATCCCACTGGTAACAATTTCTGCATTACCATATATGTTTTCAATACCTTCCTATACATATATTAATAATGTATTTATTGATCTATATAAATTCCTCTATCTATCTGGTTTATTTATGTTTATTTTGTGGTTTATTAATATGTTTTATTTGGTGTTTTAGGTTCTAGGTAAGTTGTTCGTGAAGGGATTCTTGGCGTAGTATTTTTCTCATGGAGGGAGCGTGTTGTTGTGGGTCGGTTATTACACGATATCTGTCACTTAGAAGATGGTGTGTTAGTGTTTTGTTCTATTAGAGAGATGGAGTAGGAGAGAGAACTGGAAGGGGTTTAGAGAGAGGGGAGAGGTGGAGAGAGGAAGTAAGAGAGAGAGAGAGAGAGAGGGAGGATGAGAGAGGAAGAGGAGAGAGAATGGGAGGGGGTAGAGAGATGAATTAAGAGAGAGAGGGAGAAAGCAAGAAGAAAACGGGAGAAAGACAGGATTTAGGAAGAGGAAGTGAATGGAAAAGGAAGGAGGAAGTAAGAGAGAGAATGGGAAAAAGAATGAAGAAGAGAGACAGGGAAGGAGATAGAATGAGAGAGAGGGAGGGGGGGATGAATGGGAAGGAAATTAGTTTAAGACAGAAATAAAGAAAGACGACTCACATTCACAAAGTAAAATACAGATTGATGGGACAGATAGAAAGATTGAGAGTCAATTCAATGACACGTATTAAAGCCATAGTTCAGAGGAATAAGAGAGTCACCCTTCAGACAGATGAGGTTTTCTCTTACTTAAGGGAGCCAGTTCTGTATTGTTTTGACTGAAAGGAGACAAATGCTGTGTTGTTTTGACTTCAGGGAGACCATTTTACATTGTTTTGACTTCAGGGAGGCAATTTTATGTTGTTTTGACTTCAGGGAGACCATTTTACGTTGTTTTGACTTCAGGGAGACCATTTTACGTTGTTTTGACTTCAGGGAGGCAATTTTACGTTGTTTTTACTTCAGGGAGACAGGTCTGCATTGTTGTGACTTCAGACTGAGTCATTCATACACGTAAGACGAACGTAACTAGACACCATGTTCGGGTCATTTCCTTTTTAATGAGAACAGTTATTTTTTAACGTCAGGTTTAACGAGGTTGAAATTTGATGGTACTCTCTCTCTCTCTCTCTCTCTCTCTCCTCCTCCTCCTCCTCCACTTCTTCTGCTTCTTCTTCTTTCTCCCTTCCTCCATTCTCTTTCTCTCCCTCTCTCTCAAAACAAAACTTTTTTAATATAGAGTTGTAATGTTTTTCTTTAACATATAATATCCAGAACCATAAAGGGAAAACCCCTACTTACACCTTCAGCTGAACCCTTGAGCATAGGGAGGGAAGGTAAGGGGTATTATATAAGGAAAAGTCTGAGAATAGGGAGTCACAATAGGGGAACCGTGAAAATAGGGTATGATTATAGGAAATTTCTAATAGTGAGTATAATAGAAAGTGAAAATAAGAATGGTATTTATAATGGGGTTAAAAAATAAGGAAGTTGTTCTTAATGAGGATTGAAAATAAGGTAGATATTTATAATGTTAAGTGAAAATAAGTTGTTCATTTATGTGAATGAAAATAAACTAGTATTTATTAAGGGGAGTGATAATAAGATGGCAGAAACTTCAACATTATGCAGATGTATTTGGCAGAAATTTACCCGAGGCTTCCGACACACTACCATTAGATCTCCTTTCTCTCCTGTTTCTATTATTCAGTCAATTCGTCCGTCCAAAGTTTAAATAAACATCAGTGTCCACACGATAACTTTCCCCAGACTTAATGGATTCACTTCAAACTTGGTGTGAAAGTGTATCATGATAGTATTTTATTTGGTAATTCTTGGTGATTGGCTAGCTTAAGTGATAATAAAGTTAGATATATTTAGGCACGACATAAATAGTTTCGTTCCGTAGTTTACCATAGACTCAAGGGATTGACTTCAAACTTGGTGTGAGGATGTACCTTGACTGCTTCTTGCTCCATATTTATAATCATCCTAGTACCCAATATAATTTCATAGTTACAGTCTTTACACTAGATACTTTACAATTGACATATTATATGCTTAATATCTTAACTAAAAAAATTAATTTCAATCGTGGTCGGAAAATGTATCATGACTGGTTCCTTCCCATAATTGCTGGATGTTTAACTAGCACAAATAATATTAAAATTATAGCCATTTATGATTGGGGTTAATTTCACAGGTTTCCATTTTTAAATCAGATAACGAATTTCGATAAAACCTCAATGAGTGAAAATAATGATATATAACCAAAAGAATTATTATAGGTAGTAGCATTATAGAGTCATATAGTCTTATTAGTATTAGTTAGAGGGCCTGGGAGCTTAGTAGGGACATGATTTAATTAAGGTTTATTACGTGGAGACAACACGCTATCTTGGTGAATTTCTTTAATATGAAGGATGAGGCTTGAGTCGTGTCTCTCTCTCTCTCTCTCTCTCTCTCTCTCTCTCTCTCTCTCTCTCTCTCTCTCTCTCTCTCTTATTCTCTACTTCCATCTATCTGTGGCTGCCTCTCACGTTACCACAGATATAAAGAAAGACAGAGGCAGACAGACATAGTTAGAGACAGACTGATAGAGATAACGAGACATGTAGCCTGATAAACATAATTAGACAGATATAGAGAGATAGATAAAAAAAGAGGGAGACACACACACACACACACACACACACACACACACACACACACACACACACACACACACACACACATACAAGTAAACAACTCAACAATGGTGTGAATTAGTTAAGTTAATTTGAGTCTTAATTAGATTTGCATATCAGGTGTGCTAATGAACGAGATATATTATTTCTTAAAAAAGGTATGTTAATTGAGAGAGAGAGAGAGAGAGAGAGAGAGAGAGAGAGAGAGAGAGAGAGAGAGAGAGAGAGAGAGAGAGGCTTCATCTTCACTCATATTAAGTCTCGTTGGGTTGTTACCTGAGATTAATTTATGTTGACGAAGGTATTAACTCTTAAGATGTTGTGGTGGTAGTAGTGGTAGTAGTGGTGGTGGTGGTGGTAGTGTTGTTGTTGGTGGTAGTGGTGGTAATGATAGTGGTAATAGTGATGATGATGATGAAGATTGTGGTGATGATAGTGATGATGATGATGATGGTGGGGATGATGAATTGTGATAGGGAGTGTTAAGGAATGTCTTGCGGGAGATGGAGGTGGAGAATACAACATGGAGTAGGAGGAGGAAGCATGGAGTAACAGACGTGGAGTAGTAGGAGGCGTGGAGTAGGAGTAGGAAGCGTGGAGTAACAGACGTGGAGTAGAGGAGGCATGGAGTAGGAGGAGGAAGCATGGAGTAACAGACGTGGAGTAGTAGGAGGCATGGAGGCGTAGGAGTAGGAAGCGTGGAGTAACAGACGTGGAGTAGTAGGAGGCATGGAGGAGTAGGAGTAGGAAGCGTGGAGTAACAGACGTGGAGTAGTAGGAGGCATGGAGTAGGAGTAGAAGGCGTGGGTGGGCGTGCATGGGACCCTCAGCTTTAAGATGTGAGAGTGGGTGAAAGACCTGACTCACTGTTATCGTCATCCTTCTCCCTGTTCACCATTATATCTTCTCTTATTACTCACTATTTCCCATTATTGTTTCTTTACCATTCACCATTTTCTGGGTTTTTTTTTGTTACTCACTATTTCCCATTTTCTATTTTTTTTGTTACTATTTCCCATTTTCTATTTATTCAGCATTTCCCATTTTCTATTTATTCACCATTTCCCATTTTCTATTTATTCAGCATTTCCCATTTTCTATTTATTCACCATTTCCCATTTTCTATTTATTCACCATTTCCCATTTCTTTGTTATATACTAGAAGTGAAAATATCATATACATTTATAAATTACCTAACAAGAGAAATATGATCATTCAAACTGCAATTAAACACTGATGTACATACCTCACGTTCCAATAACACCAGCAGTCAGGTCAGGAAGGGCAGAAATGAGTCAAGTCTTTATAGAATATGGGAAAAAGATTACACAGTTATTAATTCAACAAGTTGCTAAATCATTTATTTATTGAGTCAGTCAGTTATCAAGTTAGTAAGTTACTAATAATAATAATAATAATAATAATAATAATAACAGCAATAATAATAACAAAACAATAAGAGACTATAAGTGCCATAACCGTTCTGTCACTTATACAAATTTAATACCTCGAGAAAAAAAAAAAGAACATAGAGTTTGCAATATAATTATAGAAGCAGATCCGGGGGACTCACAGCACCCAGGGGAGTGAACCCAATTTATGGAGATCAACTCAAGTAGGATTCGATCCCTTGGTCTTTAGTTTAACAAGAGAGAAGAGGAAGGCGTGAGAGTGAGAGGGAGAGAGAGAGAGAGAGAGAGAGAGAGAGAGAGAGAGAGAGAGAGAGAGAGGATAAAATGGAAAGAATGGGAGGAAGAGGAAAGGTAAGAGGGATTCCATTATCTCTCACCGTCCCTTCAGAGAGAAAGAGAAGGACAAAGATAGAGATAAAACAATTGAATGCTAAAATTATCCCAAAGCTAAAATTTATAGCTAAGATCACATTTTTATCTCAAAGCTAAGATCATTTATAGTTATCAGCTAAAACATTCTATTGCAGTCAGGCGGAAGCTTTAATCTTAATCCCTTGTGACAGACGGAAGAGAGATTAGGCTAATATGAGTCTCTCTCTCTCCTCTCTCTCTCTCTCTCTCTCTCTCTCTTTCAAGCTAAAGTCCTTCCTTCTCTTCCTGACACAGATCCTTCTCTCCTTTACACGGATCCTTCAAGCTAAAGCCCTTCCTTCTCTCCCTGACACAGATCCTTCAAGCTAAACTCCTTCCTTCTCTCCCTGACACAGATCCTTCAAGCTAAACTCCTTCCTTCTCTCCCTGACACAGATCCTTCAAGCTAAACTCCTTCCTTCTCTCCCTGACACAGATCCTTCAAGCTAAACTCCTTCCTTCTCTCCCTGACACAGATCCTTCAAGCTAAACTCCTTCCTTCTCTCCCTGACACAGATCCTTCAAGCTAAACTCCTTCCTTCTCTCCCTGACACAGATCCTTCAAGCCGGACTTCGTGTTAATCCGGCAGAACTTGAGGGACGCCGGAGAAGACCACAAGAATCTACTGTTGTCCCTCAAGTTTGGTGGAGTTCCTTCCATCAACAGCATCAACGCCATCTACAACTTCCAGGTACACGCCCGATCAAAATACCATTGGACAAAATATCATTGGACAAAATACTATTGGACAAAATATCATTGGACAAAATATCATTGGACAAAATATCATTGGGCAAAATATCATTGGACAAAATATCATTGGACAAGATAACATTGGACAAAATATCATTGGACAAAATACCATCGGACAAAATACCATCGGACATAATACCATTGGACAAAATACCTTTGGACAAAATACCGTGGGATAAAATAATATCTAACACTAACTCATTGAACAAAATACTACTGGACAAAATTATATTGGACAAAATACCATTGAAAAAACAAGAACAAGAGAAAATGAGAATGTAAAAAAGGGAGAATAGGGAAGAGAGAAAAAGAAGAAATTGAGAAGAATAGAGAAAGAAAAAAGATGAAAGAGGGAGATGTAGGAGAAAGAGAGAGAGAGAGAGAGAGAGAGAGAGAGAGAGAGAGAGAGAGAGAGAGAGAGAGGCGTAATGTATAAAAACAGCAAAGATGTGGTTTAGAGAAAGGAAGAAAGGAAAACACACACACACACGTACACACACACACACACACACACACACGTACACACACAAACACACACACACACACATACATATACACACACACACACACCACAGGTATACAGTGCCATGCCATGCTATCAGTGCCACTACCTCTCTGCTGACATGTTCCCTGCTGGAGTGTCAAGATAGTGCCAAGCCAGGACTCACGTACAGACACACAGACTGACGGGCGGTATGGTAACGGGGCAAGATAGGCGGGGTGTCAAAAAAAGTGGTACACACACACACGCACACGCACACGCACACACACACACACACAGAAGATGGTGATTTAATGGTAACGATGATGATAGTGATTAACCAAATGAAAATACTATCGTCCTTCTGTCTGTCTCGAGCTATGTTACGGTCTACGGAGAAATCATTATGACCAAAGGACAGAAAAGGACAGAAAAGGACAGAGAATAAATAAATAACAAGTAAATATTATAATAGAAGGATGTATAATAATAAACAAAGTGAGAAGATACAATGATAAAAGGAACTAATAGAACTAAAAGTGGGAAAATAAAACGTATACGATAATAAACGGAACCAGTTACGACGTCAGGTGGTTAAGATTAATACTTTCGAGGCCAAACAAATTCATCATGGCTGTGCTGTTGTATCCACTGGGTCATATTTTTTTTATCAATTTTTTTTTATCCATGTGAGTTAAAACCTCAAATTGTTAGGGGATTGTAAGCTAATCTATATAAATGGGAGAGTGGGTTGGAGGGGTAGGAGGGGTAGGTAGGAATATCACGGGCTGTCAGGAAGGTAAGGATAACATGGGGGATATAAACGTCAAGGGGGAATACAAAAACAGACAGTGTGACGGCATCAGGAGAATGACAAACTATGACAGCTGCTGTGAGTGTACCTTCCTGAGGGTGCTGTGAAAACGATGCCTCTGAGAGAACTGTGATGATGGGACTTAAGTTTGATTGTAGTACAGTGCCTTAATAATTATATTCCTTGTCACATTAATGATAGGGGGTTGAAATTATAGAACACACACACACACACACACACACACACACATTAACAAATACTAACTGGCACTAGCTGACCTCTTAAAAGTACCAGACAGACAGACAGACAAACAGAGTTGAATAAACCATTGACCTTATTACCAAATATGTCTGATTCCTATTGATTTTGATGCTATAATCACCTCTATATTGATGCTAGTGTAATTAAAACTCTCTCTCTCTCTCTCTCTCTCTCTTCCTTCCTCACTCACTCACTCACTCTCACTCTCTCTCTCTCTCTCTCTCTGCAGGACAAGCCGTGGGTGTTCGCTCACTTGATGGAGGTGCAGAAGAAAATGGGGAAGGAGAACTTTCCACTTATTGAGCAAAGTTATTTCCCTAACCACAAGGAAATGGTAAGTGATGGTGAGGTGATGGTCATGATAGTGAAGTAATGGTGAGGTGATGATGATGGTAGTAGGTTAATCATGATGGTGGTTGGTGATGGTGATGAAAGTGACTGATAATATTGATAGTGAGATTGGAGGTTTGATAATGATGGTGACAGTTAATGTTATGATAGTTTATTGTGATGATGGTGAAAATGAGGGGTGATGGTGACTGAGAGTTAATGTGAGAGTGACTGAAAGATACCTGTGCATCAGTGACGGGAGCAGATACGTAGTGAGAGTGACACTGGGAGCTACTGTGAGAGTTGAGACACCTGAGAGATCCTGTGATAGTGACTGCGATGCTGACTGGGCATAGTGGACGTGAGAGATAATGTGAGAGTGAACTGTGAGATAATGTGAGAGTGAACCTGTGAGATAATGTGAGAGTGAACTGAGAGATAATGTGAGAGTGAACTGAGAGATGATTGAAGAATGAGAAATGAGAGGGCAATATATGGAAGAGTGAGAGGATAGGTACAATCACCTCCCTATCCACTCCTCTCCCTCTCTCCACTCTTCCTCCCTCTCTTATTCCCTCTCACCCACAGTACTCCCTTGAGACTTGAGACATAACTAAAAATGTACTTCAGACAGAGGGATCGATATGTATGTGTGTGTGTGTGTGTGTGTGTGTGTGTGTGTGTGTGTGTGTGTGTGTGTGTGTCCTCGCTCATGTATATGTGTGTGTGTGTGTAAGATTGTGATTTGTGTATTTCCTATATATTTACACCTAAACTTCCTTCCCTATTACAAACTAAATATATCTCCATCTCCATTAATCAATATCACCATACATTCTCACACTGTTTATCTCTCCGTGTCTCTCATTCTCACACTATTTATCTCTCCGTGTCTCTCATTCTCACACTATTTATCTCTCCGTGTCTCTCATTCTCACACTGTTTATCTCTCCGTGTCTCTCATTCTCACACTATTTATCTCTCCGTGTCTCTCATTCTCACACTATTTATCTCTCCGTGTCTCTCATTCTCACACTATTTATCTCTCCGTGTCTCTCATTCTCACACTGTTTATCTCTCCGTTTCTCTATCTCTCTTTACAGCTCTCAGCGCCGAGGTATCCCTGTGTGTTTAAGATTGGTCATGCTCACGGTGGTCTAGGTAAGATCAGAGTAGAGAGCAACGCAGATTTCCAGGATATGGCAAGTGTTGTGGCTGTGGCGAACACCTACTGTACTACTGAACCCTACATCGATGCCAAGTTCGACATCCACATCCAGAAGATCGGCGCTATGTATAAGTGCTTCCAGTGAGTGTGGTGGTGCAGGAAGGGGTCTTGGTGCAGGAGGAGGGGGAAGGGTAGATGGTGAAGGAGGAGGAGGTCTTGGTGAAGGAGAAGGAGGGGGAGGAAGGGGAATATAATGAAGAAGTGGAAGATGTGGTGGAAAATGGTCTTAGTAGATGATAGGTAGAGGGAGGAGGAAAGGGAAGACTAGGAAGATAAGGGGGAAGACATGGTGAGGAGGAGGAAGAAAAGGAAAAGGTAGTAATCAAGGAGGGGAAAAGAGAAGAAGGAAGAGAAGGAAGAAATGATGAAGAGGGGGGAAAAAGATGGGAGAAAAAGAAAGAAAAATGGAAGAGCAAATGGAAAAGAGAGAGAAGGAGGATAGTTAAAGGTAGAGAACAGGTGATAAGTTTATTACACATAGACAGGATATTGCCTTTACAGTAAGGTACCCTCAGGAAATTAGTTGAAGAGGAAGAGGAAGCGGAGTAGGAGGAGGAGGTAGGGAAGAAGAAAGAGAGAGAGGGGGGGAGTAGGAGGTGAAGAAGAAAAGGGAGAGAGGAAACAGACGAGGAGGAGGAAGAGGAGGAAGTGAGGGATAAAAGACATGACTTCTTTAGACACAAATGCCCCTCTCTCCCCCTCTCTCTCTCCTCTCTCAGATAACTAACTCACGTCTCGCCCCCACAGGAGAAAATCCATTTCTGGCAACTGGAAGACAAACACGGGGTCAGCTATGTTGGAGCAGACGGCCATGACTGAGCGATACAAGGCCTGGGTCGACGAGGTGGGTCATGTAGGGGGGGTCACGAGGTCATTCAGAGGTTCACGGTGTCATCAAGGGGTCACAGGGTTATTCAGGAGTAACAGAGTCATCCAGGGGTCATGGTGTCATCCAGGTTCCATGGGGTGTCGGGGTCATCCAAGGTCACGGTGTAATGCAGAGGTCACGGGTGTCATCCAGGGGTCACAGGGACATCCAGGGGTTACAGAGTCATCCATGGTCACGGGGTCATGTAGGGGTCACCTTCACCCTTTGAACTCTTCACCGATGATATGTTGAAGCCATTATTAATCTGCTTCCCCTTCTGGGCCATAAACCCTAATATCTCTGACTCAAGCTTCCCCTCACTTCTCTCCCCTCACTATCCGCCCGTTCTCCCTCCTCCCCTCACCCTATTAATGCCACCATCTCTCTCTCTCTCTCTCTCTCTCTCTCTCTCTCTCTCTCTCTCTCTCTCTCTCTCTCTCTAATGACTCGCTACCCTCTCAACAGGTGTCGTCGCTGTTTGGTGGACTTGATATATGCGCCATTGAAGCCATAGTGGACAAGAACGGCAGTGAACACATTATTGAGGTGAACGACTCGGCCCTGACGCTCATGGGCGACTCCCAGGAGGATGATCGGCGCTACATAGCAGAACTGGTCGCTATCAAGATGCAGGTGGGTGAGTCGGGGCGGAAAGGGGCGGGTTTAAGGTGATTCTGGGAGGGGAAGGGGCATATTAGGGCGGGTTGGGGTGGATCAGGGTGGGTTAGGGTGGATTTGGGCAGGTCAGGGCTCGTCAGGGTGGGTTAGGGTGGGGTGGATCAGGACGGATCAGATTGGGTTGATGGGGGGGATCGATGTGAATTGAAGTGGGTCGGAGTGGGTTGATGGGGGTGGTCTTGGTGGGTCGGTGAGGGTCGGAACAAGTCAAACCTTTATTTACACACTCGTATCTTGGCAGGACCTTACTAACGCAGCAGGACTCTCGTAGTAGGATGGATTAGGTCCTTCTCACTGTGGGACTTCCATCACTTATAGGTTACTTAAGAGATCAATTTCAGGTCACTCGTTGGTAATTTCTTAGGTCACTCATTGGTAATTCTTAGGTCACTCATAGATCATGTTTAGGTCACTCAGATGTCACATTTTAGGTCTCGCATACATTATACTTACGTCACTCTCATGACCTCCTTGGCTTTGACTCTGGTGAGGAAGAGAGAGGGAGGGAAGATGGAAGGCAAGGAGGGAAGAGGAGAGGGTGGGTGGGAGGGAGGATGAGAGGCTGGGTGGTAGGGAAAGAGGGAGAGAGGGAGGGAGGGAGGGAAGGAGGGAGGGAGAGAGAGAGAGAAGAAGGGAAAATGAACACGGAGACGGGGTTTGAATAATAAACAGATTAGAAATGATAGGATGAAAGAGATGACAAGTGAGAAAGAAAGATAAAGTGAGAGGGGGTGTATGAGAAAGACCCACTGATTATTGAGCCGCAGGGTCATGTTGGGTCACAGGGTCATGTAGGGTCACGGGGTTATGTTGGGTCAGGGTCTCTGTATCTAAAAGAACATGCAGTTGTTATAGATAATTTATGACCAAGTTTAAAGTCTCAAATATAATAAATTGATGTGAGAAAAGATATGGGACCTTCTGCGGTGACGTCATCATGTGTTTACAAATGGGTGTGGTAGGCAGCTTGTCCCGCATAATGTTGACACACGAGGGTAACGCAAGCTTAAACACACACTCACGAAGGTAATGCAAGCTTAAACACACAGGTGGCCACTCCAGAACACCGTGAAAATTTGCTATGAATATCAGGTTAAAGGTGGAAAATACTGTGATAAAATTTCAAAACTAAAAAGACAATTGCAGATGAAGACTTTGATGGCAACTTGGATTAAAAGGAACAGTTTTGAAATCCCCTATGATGAAGGAGCCGTATTCAACATTCAATTTGTTAGCAATAATTTAAGTAGAAAGTTTACTTCCATGTGATATTATTTGTCATGGCTCAGCGAAATAGCAAAAATGCTATTTTAGTTTGTTGACTCTTAAGTTAGAAGACGATGTTATACTTTTAACCTTGATCTACAAGTGTTTAGTCATGTACCCCATTATTAGTCATATCTTATCTGTGTTTATGGTGTTAATTAAAATACCCAATGCATACTTAAAGTATTGGTCTAGACTCTAGTAGATATACAGTACACAAATATAAGTAATGTTAATTTCTTAGTTGTGAAAGTAAAATTGTTAATGAGATTTAGAACAGATTCAAATATATCGTTCATGTATATAAAGTCTTGAGCCGGCGGTCCATCGGCTGTGTACCACACCGATTGTACACAGAACATGGCGTCATAATGTAAACACGGAAGCCCCCCCCCATATCAAGGAAGGAATTACACTAACAAACTCTCACCCCAAAATTCTTCGTCTAAAACCAATCTGTTGACTGTGTGTCTCTCCCCTCCGCCCCAGGACAACTGCCACGTCCAGGTAACATCACCCTAGTCATTAAAAGTAGTTGGTGACAGGTATTCAGCACTAGCGGAGAACCCCAGCACACTGTCGCCCTCTTAGCAAAAACCCTGAGGCCCTCCTGGGAGTCTTTGATGACCATCCTAGCACCCTCCTAGCACTCAAACGTTCTCCTAGGAGTTTTTTTATGCCCCCTAGCGCACAAATAGCACTAATTCGTCCTCCATTGAGATTTTGGATTCCTCTTAGTATTCTCCAAACACCATGCGTCCTCCCAGGAGTATTTGCTACTCTCCTAATGCTCCCATACTACCCTCTTAGCAGTCCTTGGGCCCTCACATACCCATACAATTGCAACTCCCTCCTAGGACCTATACAATCCTCCTAAGAGGTTTTATTGCCCTCCTAATGCTCATCGGCTCACGTAGGAGTCTTGAATGCCTCTCCAGCTCCTCTATTGCCCTCTTTGGACCCCTTATAGTCTTCCCAGGAATCTATACTGCCTTCGTACCTCCCTTTAAGTCTTCTCAGCAGCCACCCAAGCCAGTTAGGTCCCCCGCCTCCTTCTCAGTAGACCTCAGGCGATGCTAGGATCTTACAGCACAGCCCAAATGCCCATGCTTGGTGTCCTAGCATTTCTAAGGCCAGAACTAGCCCCCCCTTCGTGTCTCTAAGAACACCACTTGAAGAACTCTGAAAACCTTGAATTTTCCTCCCTTATAGAACCTGTCTTACTCCTCACGCCTCCACTCACAGAACCCCCCCTTTGTTTACCCTCGTCCTCCCCATCCCACCACTTATAGAACCCCCCCCCCCCTCTACCTTCCCACACCTGCATTCACAGAACCCTTTCCATAATTAGCAACATGGGTTTTCTCTCTCTCACTCACAACCACCTGTTAGTGTAATAGACAGCAGTTTCACAGAATCTCTTCATATTAAGACACACACTGCAACTGTAACGTCACTTGCAAGGTTACAGTGACCTGCCTGTAGCCTGTTGTTACACGTCTGTATTATGTAACACGTATGGCTGTTTTATAACTGATCAGACCGAAGATAAACACTCGTACTGTATAACAACTCACAGTTACTACAATGAAGGATATAAGAATGTTTTTGTTTTATTTTTATATACATTATGTGACTCAGTAACTTCTGGGGTTTTATTGTTTACAGCTATAAGAACACTGTCTTCCTCCTCCTCCTCTTCTTCTTTTTTGTTCTTCTTTCCATCCAGATTATGTCCTCTTCAATTCTACCTACAACCTCACCAATTTGTTATCCGTCCCCTGATCGACTCACACTCCCATTACCAAATCCTTCCCAGTCCCCATATCTCCTATCCTTTCCTATCCTTTCACCCCTCATCCCTCATTAAGTCCTACCTCTCCTACTCCTTCCTAGTCAACAAGGACGTCCTCTCATCAAGCATCACTTACTCTTGGACGTAATTTTACATAGCGACAGTAAAGAACTTGTGGGTTAAAAAAAATTGTAATATAACTTTCACAGTTCTTAACAAACATAAAGGATTCATTTTTTCCAAGGTTCGTACGTTGAATTTTTTCCCTAACTGGAAGATAAGTTAAATACATTAAGACTGGATTAAGATTGAAAGAGATAAATATAATCAGTATATCCGTTACAGTAGGTATAGTTAGAATACATATAAATTTAATAGAAAACATGTCATGGTTCCTTTGTGGATTCTGTACTCTGTTCCCTGCCTGTTATGAAGAATTAAGCTAATATGTAAGAATCTCGACTGAGGACTTTGTACCTTAAATAATCCCACTTTGTGATGGGGAAACTTTCAGCAGGAGTGTAGCTTAAAAACCTAGATTATCTTACTTCCAGTTACGAGAGAAAACGAAGGGACGTAAGAATCTGAAAATATGGACTGTGTGAGCAATGCTTCAGCTTCTTGCCCTCTTCCTACCTCTAAACACGGAATATTTACTGGCTGTGAACTTCACTGACTATCTTTGAATTTAGTCAAATCATGCACTACACAATACTGTACAGACACAGCGTAGGCAGCCTTGGAATTTTAAGTTGTAGCGATCACGTAAATTATATCATAGTTACCCTTTCAAAATATTACGTTTTTTGTAATTAGTCTTTGCGCTGATATATTATTGTGCACGCTTGGGCCAGGGTAAATGGTTAAATTTTTAGTAATAGAAGAGTTTGTTTGTATTTCTTTACATTGGCTGTAGTTCGCAATTTAGTTAGTAGGATAATAATAGTAACAGACCTCACGTTTGATGTTGTGTACAGTGGTGATACCTAGCAATTCCTAACGGGTAAACAGAATGCTTGTCAAGGCTTCTCTGTTCAACAACACTTACCTCTACAGTGCAAAAAGTTTATCAAATTAACATTTTTCCTTTATTTAACTCCTTGCATAAAGCCATTTCTCACAACGACTGTCAGCATCTGGCAGTCAAATCCTAGCAACAACTTCCCTATAATATTCTACTTTAAAACTACTACAAGACTATGAAAGCTAAAATTATAATATTATGATATCGTAATAAGATTCATTACAAAATCGTACATCATAATAATACTAACACATACAAATAAGCCATAGTGTAAATTATAAAAACTCACATAATTGACTAGATTTTATCGATGCTCCTGTACATATTTAGAGAGTTCCTTGATGTATGGACAACTATTTAATATTTCTTCCATGTAACTGTATTCTTAACTATCAGCTCTAGAAGTTACCGTAGACTCAGAGGAGGAATAATTATGAACATATTACTGATATCAAGGGACTTTGTTATCACTCTCACCAAGGGACAGGGTAAACAGAGCTGAGTAGAGCTGTAGTAAAGTAAAGTGGCATAGACTACATTGAAGGTAGTATAATAAAGTGTACGAAGGTAGGATAAAGTGCGGTATAAGTAGACTAAACGGCACTGAATCAGGGTGAAAGTAAATTGTAAGTAGGATAAGTGCTGTTAAATAAGGTAAATTATACTGTATAAGGAAGATAAGTGTAAGTAGGATAAAGTAAAATCAAATAAAATAGTATACAAGTAGGATAAAGGAATATATTAGTAAAATAAAGTAGTCTTAAGTAGGATCAAGTAGTATTAAGTGGAATCGAGTGCAATTTAAGTAGTATTAAGAACATTTTAAGTAGGATCAGGTACATTTAAGTAGAATCAGGTACATTTAAGTAGAATCATGTACATTTAAGTAGAATCATGTACATTTAAGTAGAATTATGTACATTTAAGTAGAATCATGTACATTTAAGTAGAATCATGTACATTTAAGTAGAATCATGTACATTTAAGTAGAATCATGTACATTTAAGTAGAATCATGTACATTTAAGTAGAATCATGTACATTTAAGTAAAATCAGGTACATTTAATTAGACTCAGGAACATTTAAGTAGAATCATGTACATTTAAGTAGAATCATGTACATTTAAATAGAATCATGTACATTTAAGTAGAATCATGTACATTTAAGTAGAATCATAAGTAGAATCATGTACAATTAAGTAGAATTATGTACATTTAAGTAGAATCATGTACATTTAAGTAGAATCATGTACATTTAAGTAGAATCAGGTACATTTAAGTAGAATCAAGTACAATATAAGTAAACTAATGATCAAATAAGTTGAAGCACCTCGGGAGTAGTATTAACGATACCCTTGGTCTCTCCTTCCCTCGACACTTAACAGGGAGTAACTCGGCCGATGGAGTTGACTCGGGGTTCCTCACGACAGTCACTCAGCGGTACTATGTCATCTAGAGGCGGCTCACCTATCGAGGATACTTCCCGCTTGATAATGGGAGAGACGCCTATCCCAGGGGGTTCACCTAGCCAACAGCGACGTGATTCTCAAGGTATTTGTGTGCGTGTGTGTGAGGGGTGTGTTTACTTCTGTTGGGTAATGTTCCTCTGTTTTGTGAGTTTTGGTTTTCTCCTCTCTCTCTCTCTCTCTCTCTCTCTCTCTCTCTCTCTCTCTCTCTCTCTCTCTCTCTCTCTCTCTCTCTCATTTGGCCTTCCCTGTCTCTTTGTTACCCTCTGTTGACACTTCCCACACGTCCCTTTTACACACCAGGAGGACCTTACCCGTGTGTGTGTGTGTGTGTGTGTGTGTGTGTGTGTGTGTGTGTGTCGAGGCACGGGGGTGTCTTCCCTGACTTCTGTGTGTCTCTTCTTCTCACACCTATTTTTTTTTGTTCATTAACCCTAAAATTTCTCACCTGACCCCTCAAAATATTTCCCTAGCCCCTTAACATCTTTCCTTAATCTCTTAAGATATCTCTCAACTCCTTAAAATCTCTTTTCATGACCCCTTAATATCTCCCCTGACCCCATAATCTCTCCTTCTGACCCCATAATATCTTCTCCTGACCTCATAATATCTCCCCTGACCCCATAATATCTCCCCTGACCCCATAATATCTCCCCTGACCCCATATTATCTCCCCTGACCCCATAATATCGCCCCCTGACCACTAGATCTCTCCCCATTGATTCCATGAGTATCTCGCTCCTGTAACTCACGACTCCACGACCTCCCTCACCCCAGTCTCTCTCTCCTCCTCCTGAACACACTCGGTCTCTCCCTTACAGCCTCCCAGTCAAGCAGCATCAGTGGGTTTAGTAGCGCCAGCGGCACCCGACGACAGCCCGACGAGAGCAGTCAGTCATCCCAACCGTCGGCGGCGCAGCAGAAGGCACCTCTCTTCGGCCGTCAGACCTCAGTCACCACCACCAACGAGAGCACGCCCGGCGGCGGCGGTGGAGGTGGTGGCGACGACACGGAAGATACCATGAAGAACTTGAGGAAGACCTTCGCTGGGATCTTCGGGGACATGTAGAGGGAGTGAGGCAGAAGCTGCTGAAGATCTGCAGGAGGAGGGTGATTAGAACCTAAAGAACTCTGCAGGGTAGTAGGACCTAAAATCCGCAGATGTAGGGTATTAATACCTTATGAGCTACTGAAGGGTTGTAGGACCTAACTATCTGCAGATGGAGGGTTGTAGGACCTGAAAAACTGCCAGAGGATGATAGCAAGAACTCACACAGCAAGAGGAGAGCACCCAACACCAAACATCATCAGTTCTGTCGTGTAAGGTGAAGCGCCGCGTCCCCCTCCACCCCCGGGAGACCACTTCACCAGTTATCACAAATCATCATCGGCTCAAACGTTAGCACTTAAGTCTTGGGATAGATTCTGCCTTAAAATATATCTTAAACTAACGACAAACATAATGTAGATAAAAAAAAACGATAAAAAAAACACTCCGGATGACATTATCGTATATATAACTGTTTTTTTTTTTTTTTTGGCATCTGAGTTATACGAAAAAAAAAAAACGAGGAAATCCAACCCCAAATAAGGGTTATTTTGGGTAGAATCTACGCGTATGAGAGCATGGTGTGCGTTGATTGTTCTTTGTTCACCTGACGCCTCGTAGTGGAGTGACCTCTAGCGGGCGTCGAGGTAAACAAGCAAGAATGAACACACACCATATCCACATTTGAGTGGTATTCGCTCACTAACACCCCATCCACCCCCTGCTCCCCGCTTCTCCTCGGCTGTGGTGAAGATGACCGCTGTGGTATTTGAGCCTTACTGGAAAAATAATAAAATAAAGCTCATATTTCTCTGTTTTGTACAAGTCAACAGGAGATACCTCGCCTGTAACGGTATTAAGCGAATTAATGGTGGATTCTGGTGTAACGGCATCATTAGCATACAAGAAACATATATAAGAACTGGTCCATGATTTATTATAAGATTTATTTAATATAGAAATGTGGAGTATAATGTATTTAAGATAGTAATTTATTAGTTTTATTGATATAACTCAAGTGACGTCATGAGAGATGCCAGTTCGTTTATTTCTACGTGAGAGGTGCTAGTTCGCCATTATCCACCTATATACCGAAAGTATTGATGATATCGCCAATCTTTTCACAGTTGCTGTTGTGTGAGGCGAGGATTCACAAACACGACATCACATAAGACGAACAGAGAGTTACTTAGGAGTGTAGGCCAAGCTTCATAGTGTTACTCTAGTTACCCAGGCCACAGCAGGAAGCCTCTGTTATAAGGAATATATCAAAGTCAAACATAACAGCAAAGTATTGTTTACCTAATTCATTATTGTTGGGCCATGAACGAGTCTTTCCAACGATTTTCTTAAGTCCACGAGTTCATAAGTCCAGACTGCGTGCGTAACCCAGGTTCTTGGACCTTCGGCAGCCAATCAGCGCCTGAAATTTAATCTCGTGATCTTTATCCAATGAGTGGTTTAGGATATGCTGACATGATTACTAGCTATTGAATAATTAGGAATGTGCGTCCAATATTTGGTCCCGCGAGTGTTGTACCAAGTTAACCCGCGACTATCGGCAGTAATTATCTCCAGGTTCGCATTCGTGATTATATTAGTCAAAAGTAAGTGCAGATGGCGAGGAGGTGGAGGACGTGGGTCACTAGAAGCATCTGGAGCTCTTGTGTATTTGATGACCTTACCAATGTTGTTAGCAATATGCTCTGTGTTGTTTTATCTCGTGGGTAGAACACTTGTGGCTGTTTGTTCTGTGCGTGGACGTTGATGTGTTTCTCTCTAATTGACTTTTGTGATTGTCTAACCTCTAGAATTTTAATGATCTCTAGACACTGTAGCAGCGGCACTGGTGTCTGGGGTGTTGGCTCAATGAGGTTGTGGTGTTCCCCGGAGATGCTGTGAGTGACCGTGTTGTAGTGAGTGGCAGGAGGGTGGAAGTACTTGTGAGTGACGGTTGTTGTAGTGAGTGGCAGGAGGGTGGAAGTACTCTTGAGTGACGGTTGTTGTAGTGAGTGGCAGGAGGGTGGCCATCACCTGCAGGTCGCTATAGTGCTGCAGGTTAGTCACTAATGACTCGTTGTTGTGTTGTCATTATAAGTGTTGTGTCTCCACGATCATGACACCAGACAGCCGCTCAGATACAAAGATCATTTACAGTAATGTGGAAAAATGTCTAACTTACCACACCCCAACTTAACCTGACTAAGTTTGGTCTAACCCAACTTAGGCCATTCTAAACTTAACCTATACCTGTTCTGTTAATCTGTGACCTGCAACTTACAGCTACCCGTGGAAATACGAGCCTCACAGCCTCTCGTCCTGGGTTCAGTGCCCTTGCCGGTGAACACAATTAACTGTTGTCCTGTATGGTGCAACGGATGCCTTGGTATATATACATATAATTCGTAACTATATGTTGAGCCTAAATGTAACGATAATTAAGAAATCTGAACGACAAAACGAAAGAGTTTCACTACTTGTATTTTTATTCATTTTTGGAAGGGTGTACTTGTTTCTGTTGGTGACCCCGACAACACGTGACCTCTCCTGGTTTTTACGGGGAATTTTGACCTTCTCCTAGAGTGATGAACCTTATCCTCAGCCTAAGGTCAAACTTCTACCCACAAAAGAGCGCCCCTGGTCCTGCTGCAGGAGTGTGACGGGGTATTGACAGACCTACCAGCCTCGCGTCCATCTGTGAGGCCTCTTGGCTTTCTCACCGGCCAGGACTGTATTGGAGTTCTCTCTCTCTCTCTCTCTCTCTCTCTCTCTCTCTCTCTCTCTCTCTCTCTCTTAACTTAGGTCTCCCGTGGCCCTGTGAACCAACCAACTGGAAAAACCTGATCTCCTGGCTCCCGACCCTGTCTTCTGGGGTTCGGTGGACATCGGCCAGATATTCCACAGCTCCCGTGATCCTTGTGAAGACCAAGGAGAGGAAGGATCCCTCGTGTCCTGGGTGTACGTTAGGTGTGTGAGTGTGTGGGTGTGGCGCACTTCTACTACCATATCCGTGTTTAGCCTTGACTTCGTTGCTTGTTAATTGGTTTCTACATTGTTGATATTGGAGACAGCTGATTGGCACTGCCATAGGTATATAGGTTATATCCATGTCTGGGACAACTCGAGAAGAATTTAAATAAAAAAGTAAGTGGACTAAATTGATTATTGATGTGTAAAGATATACTATAGTGTGACTTTTGATGCAATGCCCGTAGTTTGTTTACATTATACGGACTGACAGACGCGACCAGCTGGGCAGTGACTGTGTATTGATATGTTCCTCAGTCTGGCTTCCAGTTTACGTCTCTCAGATCTGTCATCCTCAGTGTTGTGTTAAAAAAACTGGTGTATTTCATGAGTAACGTTTGATATATTGCCCGTGCCATATTACTTACCAGGAGGAACTGAGTGATATTAAATAACATCTAAAAGCACTTAACAATATATATCATAGGTATCGCTGACGCCCTTAAGCAAATATGTTTTGTTAGACCCTGAGAGTTTGTCTGTCTCTCCAACACGAGACACATCCATGACTCCAGCCTCAGGTCTGTGTGTCGCCCTTGAACCTCCAGTTGTGATGTGGCTGAAATACAGAAACTTTATTTAACACGTTAGGTGAAGATTTTAAACACAGCAATACATAAAGACCAGACGGTAACAGTTCACGGTTGAGGTAGACGATCATCACTAGAATACGAACATCTTTTAGAACATAATTTCAAAGTAGAGTCTCCCAAGTCAATCTATGGGAGTACCTGAGAGATGAGACTTTAACCCTCATCAATCAATCAGAGTTCCCTTTTCCCCACTCGATCTAAGGGTTGGTGACCACGGCCCTCCACTCTATATGTTTTCAGAGTTGTATTTAAAATTAATCTTCTCAGGTTGTATAATTACTAACACTCAAGGTCAACACGGAGTGGGTAGGGGTCACTGTCTTACTCTGAACCCCAGCTGATGACGTGAGCAAGTTCCTCCACATCAACATTAGGGAATATGAGGGATGTACACAGCCAATATGAGGGAGTATAAGGAAATACACAGCCAATATGAGGGAGTATAAGGAAGTACACAGTCAATATGAGGGAGTATAAGGAAGTAAACAGCCAGTATGAGGGAGTATAAGGAAGTACACAGTCAATATGAGGGAGTATAAGGAAGTACACCGCTAATATGAGGGAGTATAAGGAAGTACACAACTTATATGAGGGAGTATAAGGAAGTACACAGCTAATATGAGGGAGTATAAGGAAGTACACAGCCAATATGAGGGAGTATAAGGAAGTACACAACTAATATGAGGGAGTATAAGGAAGTACACAGCCAATATGAGGGAGTATAAGGAAGTACACAGCCAATATGAGGGAGTATAAGGAAGTACACAACTAATATGAGGGAGTATAAGGAAGAACACAGTCAATATGAGGGAGTATAAGGAAGTAAACAGCCAGTATGAGGGAGTATAAGGAAGTACACAGTCAATATGAGGGAGTATAAGGAAGTACACAGCCAATATGAGGGAGTATAAGGAAGTACACAGTCAATATGAGGGAGTATAAGGAAGTACACAGCCAATATGAGGGAGTATAAGGAAGTACACAGCCAACATGAGGGAGTATAAGGAAGTACACAACTTATATGAGGGAGTATAAGGAAGTACACAGCCAATATGAGGGAGTATAAGGAAGTACACAGCCAATATGAGGGAGTATAAGGAAGTACACAACTTATATGAGGGAGTATAAGGAAGTACACAGCCAATATGAGGGAGTATAAGGAAGTAAACAGCCAGTATGAGGGATGTACACAGTGTCACTCTACAGCTGCGTCGTGTCTCTCCGTCTGTCTGTGTCTCTGCCCTTCCCTCTCGTTGCCAGCAGTTGACCTTGGTTGTGTTTGACAATTAATTAGACATTTTATGAGTGTGTTGTGTAAAACAAATTTGTATATTTTTCGGTGTGAAGGTCATAAGCGTCGTTTAAGGCGTCAATTTAGAGGTTCTTAGGTAACATGATACTATTTTGGAGTGTGTGTGTGTGTGTGGGAGTCTCTGGGATCTCAATATCAATGTTATGTCAAATTTAAACAAGAATCTACCCAGAAAAATGTGTACAGCAAATCAAGTGTGTTTAGAGGAATGCGTGTAAATGCGTATCCTCATTACACTTCGATTATTTTGTACAGGTTTAAGGTCGCGGTCTCAAAGATGACATAACACTGATTTTTGGGGTTTATGGACACACTATATACGTGTTCCTTACTACTTCATGGTTCCAATATAATGCTATCTTTGATACTCTAAAATGACCTTTAATTCGTTATGACTTTGGGTTGCGGGTGATTCTTTAGAAATATTTTAGGGAACCCGTAACGGAATTGGTTTGATTCTTTGCATAAATAATTAACATTAAGCTAGTGAATACCTGATCAATAAATAGTATAAAAGTATACAATAATTTATGTGTCTTGTATTACATGAGAAGAATATTGTTTCGACTTCTAAACTCAAGTGAAATTAGGATTTCTATTCTAGATCAAAATATCAAAATCTTTTCTTCTTTCTTTGGTTCAGTGGATAAGTTAGATTCTACATAATGTTGCTTGTTATAGTGCTAACTAGTGTTGAGGATTTACAGACAGTACTCTTGTAATGCCTTCTCGTGTGCCCGGGCGGAGAACTCAGCACCTGGTTACCAATCGCGATACTACAGTGTGACGTAATAAAAATTAATAACTAGTGCAATGGGAAAACAATATCACATAAGCATAATATTCACTGACGTTATAAAAGAACTAATCACGTCAAATCAGCCGTTATTAGTGCAATCAAAAGAACCAATCACAACCGCACAAAAATTAGAGAAGTCACCGAAACACCCAAACGCTAATACTGTACAGCATTCGCATCAGATTAACCAATCGGATCCATACAAATGAAGATGATGCAATCTAAACAACCAATCACACAACACAACGTACTGGCGTCATCATTACGTTACCACTATGTCACTAAAAATCTCCAACACCATCACACCTCAGAGAAAAATATTTCCCTACTGTGGCAGACGCGATGAGTCTCGTTACATTACCCCGTTGACAAGTTGCCTTACACTCTCAAATACCAGCTAGTTAATGCCTCCATAAATGAATCTTTAAACATTTAATGCTTCTGATTACCACCTGCAATCTCAAGTAAGTAAACACCTTCAACATCTCCCCAGGTGCTGAGTTCCACGTCCGATCGGGGGGGAAAAAAAAATACTAACGTTGTCCCCCCTGTCCTCCCCAGCCCCTCCTAACATTTAAAGAAAACTGATATTTGTTTTTGTACTAGATAAACCAAATATTTCTCCTGATTCTACACTTTCATTAAATATTTCCTTTATTTATTTTTCATGATTACTTTGTAGACGATACCATTAATAATGATAATAAATAATAAAAAAACGACCTTTTTGTACATATGAGTATCTGTTAATGTAAATTTATGTAAATATACATTGCTGTCACGATTCATTACAATTTTGTTTGGTTGTACTCTCGGCCGCCATAGACGAGGCGGTGTTTGTATAAGAATAAGAGTGAATTAAGTGTCGTCCAAATACGTGTTTTATTAGTCCTTTCAACCTATTTTAATGTTTATACTGGTTCATGGTTAATTTGAACCACCTAACGCTGGTCCATAGTCTGTGAACCACCTAACGCTGGTCCATAGTCTGTGAACCACCTAACGCTGGTCCATAGTCTGTGAACCACCTAACGCTGGTCCATAGTCACCTTGAACCACCTAACGCTGGTCCATAGACTGTGAACCACCTAACGCTGGTCCATAGTCACCTTGAACCACCTACACTGGTCCAGAATCTGTGCGGTACTCCAGAAATTGGTTCAGAATCGTCATGGACTGCTAAAAATTGGGCCATCATTACTATGAACACCCACACTGGTCCACCACCACCACCACCATGGACCACTCATACACTGGTCCACTACCACCATGAATGAGAAACAGGATATACATTAGTGAAGAAAAAAAAATATCACTGACATTTAATAATAAAATGTACAATAAATCCTTCTAATATTTGATCGAGGTTTCCTTTATCACGTTCAAGTGTTCAGGGGCAGTAAGTAACAGTTAGTTTAATATTAAGGCTTAAGAGTGCAAGGTAACAGCAAGTATTATATAAGTTGAGAAGGTAGTGGGGAGAGGTGAGAGAGATGATGAGGAGGGGGTGAGAAAGGGTGGCAGGGAATGGGGAGGGGTGAGGTGATAGTGTGGGAGAGGGTGAGAGGGGACGAAAGAGAGAGGGAGGGAGGGAAGGAGAGTTAGTTTTTTTTTTCTCAGTCTTGTAACACGACTTAACTGTTAGTGAAGGTCTATATTCTCTGGCTGGTAATCTCTCCAGGGATTTTATTAAGCAAGTCCCTAGAAATTGTTGTGTTAAGTAGAAGTCGTAAACATGATACAGTTCCTGCCAAAGATTCCATTGACGCTTGGTAAATATTCTGTCATTCACTTGGAAGTCATATCTATGTGTGATTAGTTAACAAATGGTAAATATTATGATTTATGTCTGATTAACTACGAAAAAACACTTTGTACGATACGAAGAAAATTCTGATTAAAGAAATTTTATAAATCTCAATCGACTTCAACTCTGTCAGATATTGCTAGAAATTTCAGGGGAATTTTCGCCCTAACTATACAGCTCTACGTTCATCCGGTATTGTTTCTTGGCTAGGGCTCAGATGATGACCTAAAATGAGACCTTAGAGCCCTTAAATGCCCTCAGCGGTGGCATCAATGGGACGTCACTACGCACCAGTCGACCCTCACTGGATTGACTCCCCCCACTGCTTATTAATGAGGTAAAAGTCAACAAGGCCACAAAACTGGAAAATAATTTGTAATAAATATATAAATTAATATTAGACAGTGTGGGACCAAAGTTTCCCCCGCTAGTGACACGTGGCAGTATCCCAGCAAGTAACAGTATCCTTGGCAGTAGCAGTATCCCTAACAGTAACAGTATCTCTGGCAGTAGAGAGAAATAAGCAAGGGGTAAAGAAAACGATACATACTACTGTAGTCTGTATATTGGTAACACGGAACGCTAGTATTGTGAAGAGCAAGAGATGGCCGGGAGTAAGGTCGAGATCCTGTTGGGTTAGAGACAACATGGGCTGAGAGGAATAAAAGTGAGCTGACAGAGTTGCAAGTATTACCGCTGAGGAGAAGATGCTGAGAGCCAAGAGGGCATTTAATAATATAATGTTTGTTGATTGACGATGTCTAGATTTAAATGTCGCGCCAGTATTTCCCGACAGACATACATAAATATTTATAATTAACAGATTTAATTGTCCACATTAATATACATATTATACGGGGCGTGGGTTGTCGCCGATAGTCAGTCTAATGTAGATCATACATTAATGCAATGTAATGTTGACAATAGCTTGTCTTTGCGCATGCGTGGCCCAACTGGCCCATAACCTGCCGCCACAAGGGTTCATTCAAGTGTCACTATTGTTTGAGAAAGTCGCCGTAAATCACCTCCCGCTTTCTTCACCTCAACCTGACCTGCACATTGCCTGACGCCCACTCACCTAATTCAGATAAGTTCAAACTATACTAATAGTTAGCTAAATTGATATACTTGGGACTAATACATAACAGTGTAGAAAAACTGGTCAGCAGTTCGCTTGTACAGTTACGGAAATGTACTCCCACGCCCTCTGTGGTAACCCGTGTCTCCAAACGACCAACCTATATGACCTATAGCAAACCTATCCGCCAATCACGTCTGTCGTTACATAACCAATAACCATTTATTCATAAATAGTGATACTACTACTGCGACAGTGCCGTTTGGGTTACCTCAGGGGCTGTAGGAACACATTTCCGCAACTGTACCATCTTTCATCCGCTTCCTCGTGACTCACACATTGCCTAGTAATTAGCCTAATCCCAAACGATATAGTAAGTCAAATTGTTATCTGCTTCACCATAGGGAAAATACCTTGTGGTAGGAGTCAGAAGAACTAGTTAGACAGGTACTAGGAGGCTGTGAGCAGTTTGAACCAGAACGGACGCGATAGATGAGGAGTGGGCTGGTAAGAGCTGGATTGTGGAGGTCACGACCCAGGGAGGAGAAACGAACATAAGAACATAAGAATGGAGGAAACTGCAGCGGGCCTATTGGCCCATACTGGGCAGTCCCATTTACACCCAACCCCTATTGCTCATATGAGCATCCAACCTATGTTTGAAGCTATCCAGCGTATTCGAGTTTATGATGATATTTGGTAACTTGTTCCATTCATCCACTACTCTGTTACCAAACCAATGTTTACCTATTTCGCGACTAAATCTAAATTTGTCTATTTTAAAACCATTGTTACGAGTTGGCTCCTGGTTGGATAGTTTGAGTACCTTTGTAATGTCCCCTTTGGTCAGCCCTGACTTCCATTTATAGGATGATGAGAGGTGGGGCAAATTACAAAATTATATTATATGTGGTCCAGTACTGCGACGTCTGTGTAAACACCAAGTTGAGGAAGAGGAAAGAACACGTGTTGTCTTAGAGGAGCAGAAGGAAAACCAGTTATAATCATTACAGCGTGTTGTTAAGTTTTTGGAAGGGGCTTAAGAGCAATTATATCAACGTAAATTAACTGAGACAGAGGGATCTACAGAAGAATGAAAAAGGTTGAAGGTAATAATGACATTAGTCGAGAAAAAACCCACACGCTGACATTTGACCCCCAAAAATATGAGACAAAAGCACGAGCAAAGGGTAACATTAGTACTCGAATGAAGAAGTGTAGGTGTGATGTTCTGAAGTACAGATACATTCAAGGGGTGAAAGACAACACGAAATGACCAGACACACGGACGATAGAGAGCAGTTAGCAGGGGAGGAGAGTAAATGAAGGTACCAGTAGAGCAATGTACAAGACAGCCCAGGTGTGTACATTAACCTACAGACACCAGAGGGAAGCAAACTACCTACAGAGTTACAAATGAGAGGAAGATAATAACCATAATCTAGGATGAGCGGATACTGTGCAAAAAAAAATTATGAGAGGGGAACCCTTTTTACACTGGAAAAAACACTAACCTCTTCATTACGGGGACGCCACTTTTAATGTTTTACTTGGCTCCTACAAGACGATTTTATTCACCTCAAAGGGGGACCCGTACACAGGGGTTAGAGGCGAGTAGGAGGTGTATATTAAAAGATAAAAGACAGGAGATTGGTAGGTAGCAGTGGCACCAGAAGGACTAAAGGACGGATATCAAGAAAGAGGAGTTGAAGATAGCCCTCGATAAGATGTATTGAGAGAGAGAGAGCATATGAGGTGACAGTGTTGAAGACTCTATTAAGGGATCGAGTGGCTATTGGATCTGAGTACGATGAATTAACTTATCGTAATCAAGGGGTTAACTTATCGTACTCAAGTATAGTTAATTTATGGTACTTAAGGGGATTATGTCGTACTCAAGGGGTTAACTTATCGTAATTAAGAGGATATATCATCGTATTCAATGGATTATGTCAACTTAATCAAAGGGTTAAGGCAATTATAGGAAGATAAGGAAATAGCGGAAAACGGGAGGGAAGACTATGACAGAAACAATACACAAGTGGGAGGAAGACATTATGGACCATGGACACTACAGGAGGCTTGAGAAAGCATTCATTAGAGAGACGAGAACCGCAAATTCTCTCTTACATTTTGCGTCACATCCAGAAGTTCAGGTTTTAAAGGGAAATGGCAGCCTGTTTTGTACGTGTTTGGATCTAGAAAAGACTCGTGAGGGAAGATGTGTACTGATAGGTGAAGAAAAGGAGGGTAACTGAGGAAAAGGATGGTGGTAAAATAAGAACATAAGAATGGAGGAAACTGCAGCGGGCCTATTGGCCCATACTGAGCAGTTCCGTTTACACCCAACCCCTATCGCTCATATATCCATCCAACCTATGTTTGAAGCTATCCAGCGTATTCGAGTTGATGATGATGTTTGGTAACTTGTTCCACTCATCCACTATTATATTTCCAAACCAATGTTTACTTATCTAGCACGTAAATCTAAATTTGTTTAATTTAAAACCATTGTTACGAGTTCGCTCCTGGTTGGATAGTTTGAGTACCTTTGTTATATCACCTTTGTTTAGCCCTGACTTCCATTTATAAACCTTTATCATATCGCCCCTCACTCTACGTCTCTCGAAGGAGTGCAGATTAAGGAATGAGAGAAAGGAATCAGAGGAAGATTAGCACCCATTAGCTTATTACACCTGATTATGAAACAGCCAAACGTTAACCTAACCAAACCAAGTACTCTAAGCCTATCCTTATTGACTAGCTATAAAAACATCTGACGTCAGCAGGAGGATGTCAGTGTATCACATCACTTAAACATTTCTTTGCCTGTTTACTGTTGAATAATGTTTGTGTAATGAGACACAATGCTTAGAGGGAGACAGTATTGGTCTGCAATATTTAAGATCAGTGAGTCTTTTGATGGGTAATAGAGGTATATTTTGACGATATAATCCCGGTTATTTTACTGCCTGGATGCACGGGTGTTGGGTTGATGGCCATGAGAGGTGTGGTGAACGAGGGAATAGTATAGTGGATAATTGTGGTGACATGGATGATTGTGGTGCAGTGGATTATTGTGGTAGAGTGAACGATTGTGGCGTGTGTTAATGTAATGTAGGAGAGAGAGAGAGAGAGAGAGAAAGAGAGAGAGGGGGAGGGGACAGGTAGAAATAAGAGAGTGTGAGTATGAAAGAAAGAGTAGGTGACAGAGAAAGAGAGAAAGACAAAGAAAAGAAAAAGGAGGTCAAAATTGTCTTACATTATCTCACTCGAAGATGTTTCAACAGTCAGAGATATAATGAACTATACCAATAGCCTTTAACATCATTACCCCCATACAGTCTCCCTAAACACCACGGTGAAGAATGACGTTATAAGTATATTATCTTATACAAACATCTCACCACCTCATCTCAACACACAAACAAACAACCACAATAAATATAATGTCCTTAGAATTGGCCTTGAGAAGCAAAAATAGAGAGGGTTCCAGTACTTGGCCTTAGGAACCCCAACAACTCGGGTTTGGTTGCGTTCTTGAATCTTTCGTCAACGCATTTGTACATTCGTCTTACTTACCGTCACCTCGGAGCTGCTTGGGTGTTACTGTAAATATTTATCCCTTCTGAGCTGGATGGACTTGATGTGGCCTCACGTTGACCTTCATTAGTATGCAAGTGCCTGTGTGTTTGTGTATATATTGTGCGTGTTTGTTTGTTTGACTGTGCTTGTTGATAGGTAGATAGATAGATAGATAGATAGATAGATAGATAGATGTAGATATATACGCCTTTATATTCATCTATTTTGATCCTGTCCGCCTCCGTTATTAAATTCCAAGGTGACTGCGAGACCTTGGGATGAGGCAGTGTGTTGTCAGGGCATCCAGGACCTGAGTCTAAATTCCCTTCTGTTGTGTATCTCTGGTCTCCCTGGACACCACCAACTCGTCTCTCTCTCTCTCTCTCTCTCTCTCTCTCTCTCTCTCTCTCTCTCTCTCTCTCTCTCATCTAAGGTAGACCTGAAAAGAAAACAACACTTCCTTAAACTTTTATATCTCACCTTCATAAGAACAATAAAGACCGAGTCCAAACTGCTTTCTAAGGTCAGACTTAAACGTAACCCAGAGGCGTTCTCGTGCACGTTCAGGTAAAGCAATGATGTGTGTGTGTGTGTTATGGGCGTTTTAACGTGAAAGAGAATGATTCGTGTCTATTTTTTGTCTTTGTTCTTTTTACTTACTTAATCACATAAAGGCACATGTCCTCCGTTTTCTCGTGTGTGATTCAGATTACCCCGAAATCGAACCAATGATTCTTAGAACAGGAGGCGAGTGCTGTATCGACTCAGCCGCCGCACCCCATCATCTAATTCACTGGCAGCTTATTGTACAGTTTAGTAATATACTTGTTTTCTTCTTTATTAGTACTATATATAATTAGTAGTAATATTAGTAGTAGTTACTATTATCAAATACGTAAGTGGTATCGTCAAAATACGTGAATTATATGTTGTTAAAATGCGTAGTTGGCACTGTCAAAATACGCAGGGTGTCGTCAGGTAAAGAAATTATGTCATCATGGGTTGATATGCACAATGTATCCTTGGATAAATTCACTAAGTCATTGTATGCTCTACACCCAGTGACGTCACGGAGTACCCCAGGGAGGTAAATACATAAAATGACTTGGAACCATTCTTATTTTTTTTTTATTACACGACACAAACTATTTAGAGCATATATGGTCACACACTCTGGATCACCTGTTGATTAGCCCTCAGCTTATTTTACCTGATGATAAAACACCGTAACACTACCTTGGAGGAAGCTTAAGTTAGAGTAGATAAGATTTCAGTAGGCTTGATTATGTTTAGTTACGTTAGGTTATATTTGCTTTGAATAGGATAATTTGGGGGGCTAAACTTCAGGTGCTTCATCACGGTTAAAAACAAAAAAGAAACTCTAATCAAGGCGTTTATAAATAAGTAACCTGTGCTTATATTGGTATATCAAGATTCTCATGCTTTAGAAACCGACAAGGAAGTCAGTGCTTGGACGTCTGACAAGGACTCTCAACTTATAAAGGGCACTGAAACACTCACCTCTTTCCAGCATATAAGAAACTATAACATTTCTAAAGCTCTCGGTGCAACACAGACACTACACTGGACAGACCAACCGCCCGAATGGCCAGTAAGCTGGTAAGTGGTGAATTGATAAACAAATACGGCATATTGGTAACCAGACTATGTTGGCTGTATTAGGCACATAGTGTGCAGCCACACCAGAGAAATACTCCCCCGGGTATATTTTATGAGAAAAGATTATAGAGTTCATTAATTACTATTTTCATTACAAGCCCACCAGATATTAAGGCATTTGGATGTAAATTTATTCACTACATATTGATAATTATCGCTTTAGTCAGATTAACAGTCCATGCATTCACACAAAATGAAATTAAAGCCTTATAAAATATTTTATTATTTTCAATTTAATATGTTTGGTAATTGTATTTTGATTCCAGTAATATATGCATTTAAATGTAACTGTTATTAACAAAATGGTAATATCATAAAGCGAAATATATTGGGTGAAGTGGAGACGTCCAGAAAGGCATCCATCCTCCATAACATTAATTCTTTTGAGGGGGAGAATTATTGTTACACGTTTCAGGAATACCAGTAAATCTCTGACGTAAACCGTATACTCCTTCCCGTGTGATTCCTCTTGTTATCTGGATTTGTCGGAAGTAAACATCGATAATATTGTTTTGTGTGATAGTGAACAAAGATGACGTTGTTGTTCATATATTGTGGGTTAGTAAGCTTGAGAAAACGAGAGTGTGTTGTAACAGAAGTCCGTAGGTGAACAGTGGTGGCAGCAGCACACAGCCCCAGGGGAGGTCACAAACCGGTATTCAAGGGCATGCTTACCGCACCTAGTCTCTCTTAATTATTTCGTGCTCTTGAGAATGAGAAGTCCATTTTTTTCCTCTCTCTCTCTCTCTCTCTCTCTCTCTCTCTCTCTCTCTCTCTCTCTCTCTCCCGTTATTAATTCTTGATCTTATTTTAGGATTATACTACTGTATATTATATCACATTATATAATTCCGCATCGTATATTATATTCTCATTTATATTATTTACAGCAACATTAACCTAAACACTCTCTAGAAGTTAGATATATTTTACTTTAATATATTATGTTTTTCTTGCACGAGCATTAGACACATCGTGACCGTATGAATAAACCTGAATGGTCAAAGATTCCAACTGGGATGTTCTCGTGCCCACTTCAGTAAGGAAATGTCGGGCACTTGTGTTAACGCTTGTGGCTATTGTCCATTAACAAGGTGAAGTGTGTGTGTCTGTGTATAATAATAATAATAATAAACGGTTTATTAATAGAGTTGCAGCCGGTGGCTGAAAATATACAGACTTACATTTGATTTTGACATAATGATATAATATGCATTGAATACATTTACAGGGCTGTACAGTACATAAATCAGTAGTTGTTTATTATTTTAACAATAGATGGGATGGTGCTGTTCTTATATCTATCGGTGCGGGCTCTTATGGGCTGAATTTTGTTGTAGTGGCGGACTGCGCGAGGTGGGTGGGGGGCTGCTGGTGGCAGGAGGTGGCGATGACGAGGGTGGTGCAGTAGTCCACTGCCAAACCTTTCCAGTGCTTGTGTGTGTGTATGCGTGTGTGTGTGTGTGCGTGTGTGTGTGTGTATGTGTGTGTGTGTGTGAGTGTGTGTGCGTATTTTGATGATTTTTATTTCTACAGAACTAGATATTTGTATTTTTATTGTGTTTTTTTTACATATTTCCTTATATATAGAAATATGTCCTCCATTTTCTGGTGTTTTAGATTAATTATAAAAGAGAGAGAGAGAGAGAGAGAGAGAGAGATTTCCTCTTCCTGCCTTTGATCATCTACTGTGAGAGTTATGTTGTAGTGGGTCCTATAGGTATGACGACCCCTTAGAGAGACAGTCAATACAATACAAAGTGCAGGCTGTCCACAAAGTCCTGATCCGGATTAAAAAAAATTATCACACAAAAACCAAAAAGATAGATTGATGCAATTTTTGCATTTTGTTGCTTTACAAATCGATTTTTTTTTATTCTTCAGTACACTTCAACAGGTGTACCGTTAGTGGACCGCTGTACATCCAACCGATACCACACTTAGTCCACGCGCTGGCCAACTTATCCTTCGTCACTCTTCTGATGCCATCAGTTGTCCTTGTACGAAGTTTGTCGGTGTCAACAACAGCGGTCTGGAAAGCATAATCCTTAACATACCCCACAAGAAGAAGTCTAAGGGCGTAATATCAGGAGACGGACCTGCCACGTCCAATCCATCTGCTAGGGAAGTTCTCTTCCAACTGGGTGACTAGATGCAGTAATTACCCAGCATGTCATGATACACACCCACTGTAATATTCTGCTCAGCAAAGAAAAATGGGCTTCTCACCCTATCCTGGATGGTATCATACCAAATGTTTATTTTTTCACCTTCACGAAACGGTCACGAAACTCATGTGGGTTTTCAGGTCCCCAAATTCGCACATTATGGACTCGTCCAGACACGTGAAAGGTGACATCATCAGAAAAGAACACCCTTTTTAGGTACACGTCTTCATCAATCTAGTTCACCATGGAACATGCCAGCTCATACTAGCGAGGCTTGACATTAGGCCGTAAAGCTTGGACTATTTGTATTTTATACGCGTAAAGGTGTATCTCTTATGTATAACTTTGTGGTCTTAGTAATTGTAGTTCACCTGTAGCTCGACGATTAGGCTTCTTAGGGCCGCATTGGGATGTCTCTTAACTGAGGAACAAGATTTTCGTCTCCAAAGCCAACAACAGTCGCAGATATTGACTATGAAGCAACAGTGGAATGCCATATAGATCTGCGACTCAACTAACTCAACACAGCCAGGATAGCTACGTTTGTATTAGGATATTTAATATTAAGGTGATAAAATGGCTGCGAAGGTGTAACTATTGGTGGAGGCTGGAGGCCATGTAAAAAAAAGTAGTCGTAGTAGTAGTAGTAGTAGTAGTAATAGTAGAAGTAGTCCTCTTCTTTTAAACGTGTTCAGGTGGTTTCTGATAGGTCATGGGTAGGTTAGGTAGGGTATAATGGGGGGTCATGGGAATAAATGAGGAGGATGGGTGTGGTCGAAACGTTGGTCACATGGGTTAAGAAATTCAAATTTGAACGACCGTTTCCAATAGACCATCGCTTTTACATGAATATACATTATCTAAATATATCATATATAGAAAAACGCAAACAAGAACAATTTACTTTCCATTACTTTCAAGTGTAACAGCCATAACAACAACTAGGTACTTGCAGACCGTTACGAGGAAAATCGGTCATTAACGAAACTTCCAAACCTAACTCAACTCTCCAACTGTCGAGGCGAAAACTCCTGGATGACCAGTATATAAGCAAGGGAGGTACGCGAAGGACCAGTGCCGCCCCAGACGAGGTGGGAGAAACTCCTCAGCTGCTCAAGCTCCGCCACAACACTTAACGGAACTTCACCAAGCAGACACACGCAGGAAAGCCACACGACCAGTGATAGAAGAATTAAAAAACACTTATTGTCACCGGTTGTAACACGAAGGCTAATCTTTATACAAGGTAAGATACTGGTTATATCTGGGTTTTCCTCCATGTTTGGTTGTGTTCACACCTACAATGTGTTTTAGTACACTGCCCGGCGCCCCCAGAAAGCCTAGTTTATGCCAGATATTGTCAAGGCCTCAAGAGTACTGTTGTTACTTGCTAATGGGGAGAAAACACGATGCGAAGGAGCTTGTTTATTGATAGGTATTTGTAAGAACATTGTTTGATTTTGTTCAGTGTACGTGTAGAGTTACTATACAATGAAGATGAACTTAGATCTGAACTTGGGTCTTCAAGCACGATGGCGATACTCTCGCCTTTAATGTTGGAGTAACTTAAAATAAAAAAGATACCAGCAATAACAGAAGATAACTATTCTTTGGACTTTGCTGCGATAAACTGATACTCTCATATTGTCTTTTGTCTTGTTAGAATAAGTGTTTATGCTAAGATACATGGTTAGTAGACTAAATGGTAAAGTTTTAATTTCGGACTACACGGGAATCTTGGGAATTTTATGTATGCCATAGGTAGTTTAGACAGTTCTAAGACACTTTTCTTCTATGGCGTTTACCTCGCGAACGACTTATAAATGCCGGGGGGGAGGTTCCAGGGAGGGCCGGTCCTCCCAGTTAGGAGGTCATGTTAGGTCATTTGCGAGGGAAACGTCATTGAAGAGAAGTGTCTTAGAACTGTCTAAACTACCTATAGCATACATAAAATTCCTAAGATTCCCGTGAAGTCCGAAATTAAAACATTACCGTAATTGGTATCTTCAAAATAAGTGAATTATGTTGCTAAAATACGTAGTTGGCACTGTCAAAATACACAGGTGCCATCGTGTAAAGAAATGACTCACTGTGAGCCTTGTATCCTTGAATAAATCCACTAAGTCATTGTCTGAGCTACATCCCAATGACGTCACGATGTACCCGAGGGAGGTAAATACAAATAGCGACTTGGAGCCATTTTTATTTTCTTTATTACCTGAGAAAACACAAACAACAGACAATTAATTTAATTTTTTCAACTGAAATATAAATCTATGCACTAAATATTGATAACTAGAGTGTTTTTCGTGTTAGTTTTCTGGTGTAGCGCAGCATCGAGGTGATGGATCGTCCACACTAACAATATGAGGAAGAAATGTTTTGTCTACATATATCTAGTAGTTGTAGTTTATTTATATATGTACCTGACTACAACTGCCATAACAAAATATTTTGTAGGTAAGAAGCTATGTTATGAAACCATGTTGACGTAGTTGTATATATTGTGGGTTAGTAAACAAGAGATGACATGGTGTGTTGTAAAAAATTAATACATTTATAATATTTATACTGTATATACTTGTCACACTTGCCAGATGCTTCTGATGTTATTGTACAGGGGCACCTTGTGACAGCACTAGGTTCCCGCTTCCTCTATCAAGGAATATTGAAATTTAAAACAAAATGAAATAGAAGTCAGTAGGTGAACCGTGGTGGTCGCAGTACACAGCCCGAGGGGAGGCCACCAACCGGTATTAAATCAAGAGTCTTCCTTCCTCACTCAGCCTTCCGTAGCTACGTCGTGTTCTTGAGTGACTAGTTTTTTCTTTAATTGGTTAAAGCTGAGACTCCCTTCCTCATGCACACTCCTTAACTTGTTGGCTGCTCTCTCTCTCTCTCTCTCTCTCTCTCTCTCTCTCTCTCTCTCTCTCTCTCTCTCTCTCTTGAAGCACGTATATTCTTGTTGATGTTATTATGTAATACTAAGTTTCAACACATAAGGTCCTTAAGCACGTATTCTAATGTAGGAGAAAGTTGTGTGGGTTTATAGTCAAGCGGAGATTTGTAGTGGAGGAGAAATTTTTGAGGAAGAGAGAACGGAAATGGAGAGAGACACGCCGAATAAACCAACAATTGTGTGTGAGAGAGAGAATAAGAGAAGAGAAAAACAACCCTGTGTGAGAGAGAGAATGTAAGCGAGTAGTTGTGTTGTGGTGTTGACATGTTTAAAGCCTTGGCCCATTTGTTGGTACAGAGGTTACACAAGTTAGGGTCTTTTGTTGAGGGCGAACCTGTGGGGACCAAGGTTACCTTACTACCCACTTACCGTTACCTACCCTACCTACCCGCCCCACTCCACCCTATTCCCCCCTGTGCCCCTTTCTACCCAACCCTACCCACCTGCCGCGCCCAACCCATTTGCCCCACCCCGCCCACATACCCTACATTCCACACCCCAGAAATGATAGTCATGTATCGCTATTGTGTCCACACATTCACACACACTCACACACACACACACACACACACACACACATTAGCATATACATACCCACCTAATCCATTTAGTTTTTTCGTATCGGAGAAAGAGAGAGAATTAATCCACTTTCTTTCATTATAACAGAGACGCTACGAACTAGAACTAATCCATTCAATGAACTTTCCGTCTATTACAAGACACAAGTGACTTTCGTAGTTATCGATTTCGCACAAAGTTGGGAATCGCTCAGCCGAAACATCCCCACCGGTCTGTTTTTGCCAGGGTGTGATGCACCTACTACGCAACCTCTACTCGTCCAGCCAGCCATGACTGCGCCCAAGAGAGAAAGGTCACTGGTTTGACTGCCTGGTGCCACTCACTCCCCAATGTCAAGGTGTGGAAGCTGCCATCCGGAGTTTTAGCCAACCTGACCATCTCTTTGGTTCATCTGCTCGTCACTGGTGGTATGGGAGGAGGTTCTTGTGGTGGCGGGTCTCTTAGAGTCGAGTGTGTAAATAACTACGTCATTAGGGCGGCTTTATCCTTGTGAAGACTTTAATTAAGAGAGTGAAAAAAACTGTGTTTCAAATGATGTTGAAATAAGACGAGGCTCAGGGCTAAAAACTTTTTCTTTCTTTCTTTTTTTGCGTGGTGGTGTCCTGCAGGGCCTGGGCTACGTGCTGTCGCCTCCTCAGTTTTATTTTGGATTTTATTCTTTAATTACGCGTACAAACACATAAAAAACACACATGCATACCTACAATAAGACGCTTTCATACGTATATATTCGCAAAGACACGCGCATATATCCAAATACAGTACAAACATTAACACAGACATATTAAAAAATGCACATGAACACCTTCCTCAAAAACTTACACTCCAGTATCCATCCCGTACATACCCTTATACAACAACTCCAGCACACACACACACACACAGACACACACACATCCTCCGTCTAAGCACTGTTTCTTTCCTATGAAGATGACATACCCTGGTGGTGGTGAGGATGTCAAAGTGGAGGACAGGTTTCTAAGGCGGTCATCAGGCACTCACGGATAGAAAAACTAGGCGCCTTGGTCACCATTATGCAAGACTCCCTATTATGGTGACGGGAGAATCGTCGCTCGCGAAAGTCGCTGTAGTTTATTTGAGACGAATTACATGAAGATTAGACACCCCAGTTTATTTCAGCTGAAGACTAAACATTTTAACACTACCTGGGGGAGCGGAGAGGTTCGCTTTAGGTTAGGATAGCGTTAGCATAAGTTAAGTGTTAAGTTAGGTCAGGTTATATTAATTTGCAGCAGACTTCATAATCTTACCGAGAAATCCTACATATCCTGTCTCTCCTTGAGGCATATAGAGTTATTGGAGAAAGAGAGAGAGAAAAAAAAAACATACATTACAAATAGAAGAGTGTGTGTGTGTGTGTGTATGTATGTATGTGTGTGTGTATGTATGTATGTGTGTGTGTGGTAATTGAGTGTGAATGAATAAATATATATTTGTCTGTTGGTGTGTATGTGGTTTATATGTTTGCGTGTGTGTGTTTGTCGTTGAAGTAAGAGGTGGTTGTACAAGACCAGATTCCTTCACCATTAGAGCTGGAGCGGGTGGGAGGCCAGAGCTGTGGTTCTTGACCTTATTACATAACCCACACACGCGCGCACACACACACACACACACACACACACACACACACATTAAACGATGTATTTCGCCTTGAGAGTTCTTCATTTCCTTATAATTTAATTGATGATACTTCAGTTTTATAGATTTCGTAAGGGAATATTTCCACCGTTAATATCCATGAGTCAGTGTTTAATAGCTCCAATAACTTGGGATTTATGGCCAAATCGTGACTCAGCGTCGTGAATAAGTTTCTATAAGTTACGTGACATTATCAACACACACACACACACACACACACACACACACACACATAGTGATTCGTAGGTACATGGCACATGGCACTACTTCTACTACTACTACAAATAATAATAATAAAGAAGAATTAGGCGTGGCCATAAACAAACACTACGAAACATATCAACAGAAACACTTACAAGAATACTAAGTGCCAAGACCTCAGTTAAAAATAGGCAGACATTGATTTGACCTTCACCATACAGGTAACTATGGTAGACGAAGCGCTTAATTACTTCCTAGACAGTGACCTCAGTTATTTTTTTTTCTCCCAAGACGTGACATGCGAATTTGTGTACCCACCCACTTACCCAAACACCCAACCAATTACCCACACACCCACCCACTTACCAACATACCCATCCATCTACCCACCCACCCACCTACCTGCCCACCCACCCACCTACCTGCCCACCCACACACCGGAAATGTTAGCTACTAAATGTTAACAGTTTGAACGATTTTTTTGTTCATGCAATTTTTTTATCGTTGGTTCATTCTGTATGTAAAGGTTGCAGATTAGGTACCCCTGTTAATTATACCTTAGGATTAAATACCCTAATCCTAACTTAACCTAATCTAACCTAACCTAACCTAACCTAACCTAAACCTAACCTAAACCTAACTGGCGTTTCTTCTTCCTTGTTCTCCTTTTACTCTTCCTCCCGCCTCCTTCCCATCTTCCTCCTCCTCCTCCTCCTCTTCCCACTCCTTCTCTTGTTGCACTTCCTCCTCTCCTTCGTCTTTCTCCTCCTCCCTATACTCCTCCTTCCCTATCCTCCTTCTCTTCGCCCCTATTTTCTTTACCTCTATCTATTTATCTATCTATCTACGTATATATCTATCTATCTACGTATATATCTATCTATCTACGTATATATCTATCTATCTACGTATATATCTATCTATCTACGTATATATCTATCTATTTAAGTTTGGTTACTGGCTGCTATGAAAATGTTAAAAGAGATGTGTGTTGACGGGTCAGGGGAACACTTTATGAATATACGATACTTAGACTGTTTAAAAACTGTTGTAGTTGATTTGTATTACGTAGGTATTTATCGTTTTTCTTTATTATTATTGTTGTTCTTGTTTTTCTTTTTATTCTATACGCATTTAGGTTTCTTTTGCTCTCTCTCTCTCTCTCTCTCTCTCTCTCTCTCTCTCTCTCTCTCTCTCTCTCTCTCTCTCTCTTTTGGTATATCTGAAATGTATTGTGTGAAGAGAGATACGGTCAAAAAGAGAGAGAGAGAGGGAGGTTGAAAGACAGAGGGAGAGAGAGGTAAAAGAAAGAGGAAGGGAGAGAGATAAGTCGAAAGAAAGAAGATGAAAGATAGGATGAAAGAGAGAGAGAGAGAGAGAGACATAACAAAACAGAGAGATGGACAGACTTCCTCAACACCACCCCACAGGTTACCCCACCCCCTCCCCACAGACTCCCCCACCCCTAGCACCACCCCACCCCCTCCCCACAGACTCCCCCACCCCTAGCACCACCCCACCCCCTCCCCACAGACTCCCCCACCCCTAGCACCACCCCACCCCCTCCCCACAGGCTCCCCAAGCACCACCCCACCTCCTCCCCACAGACTCCCCCACCCCTAGCACCACCCCACCCCCTCCCCACAGACTCCCCCACCCCTAGCACCACCCCCACCTCCTCCCCACAGGCTCCCCCAGCACCACCCCACCTCCTCCCCACAGACTCCCCCACCCCCAGCACCACCCCACCTCCTCCCCGCCTCTCCCTCACCCCTAGCACCACCCCACCTCCTCCCCACAGACTCCCCCACCCCCAGCACCACCCCACCTCCTCCCCACCTCTCCCTCACCCCTAGCACCACCCCACCTCCTCTCCACAGGCTCCCCCAGCACCACCCCACCTCTCCCTCACCCCTAGCACCACCCCACCTCCTCCCCACAGACTCCCCCACCCCTAGCACCACCCCACCCCCTCCCCACAGGCTCCCCCACCCCCAGCACCACCCCACCCCCTCCCCACAGACTCCCCAGCACCACCCCACCCCCTCCCCACAGACTCCCCCACCCCTAGCACCACCCCACCCCCTCCCCACAGACTCAACCCCACCCCTAGCACCACCCCCACCCCCTCCCCACAGACTCCCCCACCCCTAGCACCACCCCACCCCCTCCCCACAGAAAAAGGATCACCTGAAGAATAAGCACCCCCGCTTATTTTACCAGATTAAACAGCCTCAACTAACCTAACCCAACCCAACCTAACCTAACCCATCCCATCCTAACCTAACCTAACCCAACCCAACCTAACCCATCCCAACCTAACCTAACCTAACCCAACCCACCCTAACCTAACCTAACCCCCCAGGTAGTGTTAGGGTCTTTAATCAACAGGTGAAATAAGCTGACCTACCTAATCATCAGGTAATCTCAGACATCTCTCTTAAAGGTAATGGGAAACTGATACAAGATTTAATTTATCAGGGGTCATATTTACCCCCAGAGTAAACATAGACATATATGGATAGATAAACATACACAAAGTCATCCCCAAAAGTTATCCCCAAAGTCATCCCCTAAAGTCATCCCCCAAAGTCATCCCCCAAAGTCATCCCCCAAAGTCATCTCCAGCAGAGGGCGCCGCTGGTACTGTATAATGGCAGTAAATCAGTTGAAGTATATTATATAGCGCTATATTATAACCAGAACTTAATATAACAAATGTTTGGATATAAAAGGGGTAGTTATACTGTATGATTGGGGTGTGTGTGTGTGTGTGTGTGTGTGTGTGCGCGTGCGTGTGTAATAATAATAATAATAATAATTAACGGTTTATTGAAAAAGTTCTGCAGCCCGAAGGCTGAAAATATACATTGGACATAAATGACTTATTACATACATTGGTGGTTTAACAAAAGCCTTCATTAGAGAAAGGCAAAGGAACATACAGTGAACATACAGATTAATGTAGGTGTTGAACAGCAAAAACGTAGTGTAGTAACTCCCTCCCAGATGGTGTTAGGAGGGACCTCACGTGGTGTAGTAGTTCCCTCACAGATGGTGTTATGAGGGGCCTCACGTGGTGTAGTAATTCCCTCACAGATGGTGTTATGAGGGGCCTCACGTGGTGTAGTAATTCCCTCACAGATGGTGTTATGAGGGGCCTCACGTGGTGTAGTAATTCCCTCACAGATGGTGTTATGAGGGGCCTTACGTGGTGTAGTAATTCCCTCACAGGTGGTGTTATGAGGGGCCTCACGTGGTGTAGTAATTCCCTCACAGATGGTGTTATGAGGGGTCTCACGTGGTGTAGTAATTCCCTCACAGATGGTGTTATGAGGGGCCTCACGTGGTGTAGTAATTCCCTCACAGATGGTGTTATGAGGGGCCTCACGTGGTGTAGTAATTCCCTCACAGATGGTGTTATGAGGGGCCTCACGTGGTGTAGTAACTCCTTCACATATGGTGTTATGAGGGGTCTCACGTGGTGTAGTAATTCCCTCACAGATGGTGTTATATGAGTGAGGTGTGGTTCCAGGCCTTCCTATCGTAGACGGATTAACACATCCCTGGCTGTTGGGTCTCACGGGCCGTTGTCACTGGGTACCTGGGACCTCACTGTGTGAAGGTCAACATGGGTACCACTGTTACTGTTGAGTTGTTCTCACTGACTTAAGCACTGTTCACCACTGTTCACCTCTGTTTAACACTGGTTCCATTCCTTTCTTAAATGAAATAGTAACTTCTGGCGAGAACGTGTTGATATTCCGGTGGGGTAGAGGGTTCAGGGGAGGGGGTTGGTATGGGCCAACATAACAGTTGATCTGGCTGCTCCGAGAGGAACGCCAGGTACGTCTTGACCCTTCGGTGGTCAAGGATGTGTGTGTGTGTGTGTGTGTGCACTTAACATAATTCATAAATTGTACAACAAATACTGATTATAAAGAATTACTGTAGGGTGTGTTGTGCCGGTAAAGTGTCATGACGTCATAGTACAGCCGTTTGTACTCCACCTTCCACACACTCAGTTTCAATTTCAACTATTATTTTTTTTCTTTCTTTTTTGGGTGGTCCAGTATCAGGTCATTTGTCTTAATATAGAGACAATATGTGGTAGACGGTGTACAACTTGCTGCTGATATTTATGTGTTGTGTTTTGTCCCCAGATGCGTGTGTTGTCGCTGCTGATGGCCGTGATGGCGGTGTTGCTGGCGGTGGTGGGCACAGCTGACGCCTTCACACGCCCTCGACCATGGTGGTTCGGAAAGGGTCGTAGAGGTAGGTTGGGGTCAAGGCCGAGGTCCCGGTCTGACTGCGTCAATACCGGACTGAGTGTGTCGTGCTGAGGCCCTCGTCCCTCCTGCAGCTCAGTGATCCCCGTAAACCCTGTGTGGCAGTCCCTGGTGTCAGGGCCGTTGATGGTGACTCCTCATGTCTTGACGTAGGTCTTCAGCCTTCGGCAGTCCAGCGTTCTCCCTGAGTGCTTGTGTGGTACACAAGCCGGATCCATTTGCACTGACTTGGCACCGCGGTGTTAGGGACCCAGGGGAAGGCGAGGGCCATATATATTACTGTTCTCTGCCTTACTCCATCGTCCGCTGCCTCTCACACTACAGGCTGTAGTGGTGGAGAGTGGCCGGTGACCTGCTCCTGCTGGTCACTGTTGGAGACAACACTGTTTACCGAATGTCCCAGGTACAGCAGTCATCACAATTGGAATTCGACAATAAATTCTTTATCATTAAACTTACCGAGTTTTATTTTCATTGTATTTGGTTGACTACAGAAGCCATGTGGCACCATAGGAGAGCAACTACAGCCGCGACCCACGAGGTACCCATAAAATATGAAATAATTTTGTTATATTTATGAAAAAATATATCACAGTGGAAAGAAGGGAACTGCACTACTATTTTTGATTGGAAACAAGAACAGTAGGTGCTCAGTGTACTCAACTACTGAAGTCCGTTCACCTCTCCCCCTCACGCACCCCAAGATTCAGACTCGTGAACCTGAAGCAGTAGACTGATACATTATTTTCTCTATAAATGCTTCGGATTCATAAGTCTGAATCATGGGGTTCGTGGTTCAGGGGGTAAGCGAGCGGACTTTAGTAGTTGACTGTACAGTACACTCGCCAACAAATCCTCTTCATTAACCCCCGCACATCATGTCACACCTGGAGACAGATACAAACCCAAAGAAATAACCCAAAGCGCTTGGTCACTATGGCGTCTGAGTTTTAGCTAATAACAGAAATATTTTACTCTATTTACTCGTGTGAAGGCAGTTTAGTTTAATTAAAGGGAGTTCACTTATTCACTTGTTTTTTTTCTTTACCATAATATCATTTACGTGTGCTAATCCATCTATTACTTGGGATCCATTATTGTTATTATATTAATCAGGGGGAATGTTTACAGATATCTAACTAATTAAATTCATTCAAACAAAAGGCAGTACATCTAACATTATCTTTTAGCTGTAGAGAGTAAATTCTGAGTGACCAATCAGAGTCTGTCTTTCAAAGATCATTAGGCACTTTTTTTCCCCACTGATTGGCTAGTCCACAAAATGGGCGTAGTCAAGTCAGTTCTATGAGCTGAGTTATTTTCATGGCACTTGGTATAGGCGTCTGGTCACCCTTGATAGGATAACGAATGGCGGCGAATTGGGGTAATTGTCGCTAACAGGTATTATAAACACACAGGGCCCCACAGGTCAAATTTCAAGTTCCCCTTGTAACGGCTGGCTATTGTGGGCGTGCATAGGTGTCTGTTTAATTACAAGTTTCTTAATTAGCTCATAAAATATTTGAGATATCACGCGGACTATCAACCAACCAAGACCAGTGACAGGCAAACAGAGTACCCACTACCCACCGTCCCCAAGGTTCCCGTTAGCTTACCGGATATCACTTGGCAATATAAGCCTAGCTAGGAACTTTTTCAAGGACACACATACAATAACACTGGCAGAAAATTGCAAAATATTTCACTTATCTGAATCAATTTGAGCGAATTAACAATAACTTAAGGATATTAAAACACAGACTTGGAGCTACAGTAAACATCTGTATATTAGAATCTGGCAACTTGACTCTTTAACAGGATAGAACCTCTTCACTCCACTTACAACATGATAGATTAGTACTGTACAGTCTCTGTGTTGATGTGAAGAGAGTAACACATACTTCTTCCTCAACAGAGCTATACAATATTACTCAGAAACTGTATATTACCTTTCACACATTAAACTATGAGTGGTATAAAAAAAAATCACCAATGATAAACTTTTTACATTAATAAGTTATTAAAGAAACGTGGAATGATTGAGACATGTTAGTGAAGCGTTGAAATAAGCAGACATAAACAGTGGCAAAAACAGATGCATTTGATCATCACATTCTGTAACATCACTCATTAGAATAAGATAAAAGTGACCAACCACAACATAGTGAAACAGTAAAAGACAAGTTAAACATTAATGATACGGTGACATCTAGTTGATCTTCACACACGTTTGTTCTGACACATCTAAGGTAAAGTGTAATTGTTTAAGTTACTCTCCCAATGTCTGTCACCTGAAGATTAATCACCCCAGTTTATTTCACCTGAAGATCAACCACCCTATTGTTAACTCAACCTAATCTGGCCTAATCTAATCAAATATAACCTAACCTAACCTAACCTAACCCAACTAAACTTTCCAGGTACCATTATGCTTTTTCTTTGACTGTAAGATTTAAAACACTGGACGGGGACTGCCACACACACACACACACACACACACACTGAGAGGACTCTGGTAATGCATGAAAGGTCAATGTTTCACTGTCGTTCTATTAATAAATAAAGCGCGTCAAAGAGGTTGAAAAAAATAATCATGGTATGAGTAAATTAAGCAATGTACTGATGCATTACTGCTAAAATGCACCGAGAGACTGTGTGTGTGTGTGGGAAAGATTCAAACCAAGATTGAGCTTCAGTATCTTAAAACTACTTCCTAAATATGATTCATTATTTACAAAACGAAGTCAGTCAACCATATGTAAACAAAGAAAGAGGATAATTACATACGATCAGCCAACTAAACTTTTATATCCACATCAAGTTTGTGTTATAATTTAATATGTGGCGCCCATTTCCTGGTTGTTTTGAATTGTGTCCTGTTATCTGTTTTAATGCAGCTGGGGAAGTTCCATCTCGTGGTGAAGTGGGTTAAATAAAACTTCTCTGCTTCTACAGGATATACTTTCAAACATAATCATAATCCATTTACAACACCTTACTTAGAACCCTCTCTCATACTATAGTAACTTTAATATTTTCATCTGGTTGGAGGTAGACGATTACACTCAGCTGAGGAAACGCCGTCGGTATTGTAAAAGCGTTATTCTCCATTGCAATCTCTCCCATCTATATACTGTACACTTTCCCTCCAGACCCCCAGTACCAGGTCTCCCTCCCTCAGAAAGACACTTACCCCGACACACACCTCTCTCCTCCCCCTCCCGCACACACTTAAGACTACTTCAGAGTTCAGGGGTCACACCTCAGGGAGAGAGAGGATTGTCAACACTAAGTGATAAACGCAGGAGTGAAGTCAATGCAGTTACACAACATACATGGACAGTGCAGGTATACAAACAATGAACCTAGACAGTGCAGGCATAACAAACACCACAGGTTTCCCGGTCCCCAGTTTTCTCCTGTACTAACACTGGGTAGAGCGCCCAAACGTCTGGTTAGCTGATAAATGGTAAAAGAGATTTATTTCTTTTATTTTGTCAATCTTGTCGACGGAAATAAAACTTTCAGCTAAATTTATGAGACTGGTGAATTAAAAGGGTTTAATTTGTGAGGTTTTTTCTCTCTGTTCAATTTTGAGTTTAGGAGCTACACAGTATAACTAAGTGAGTGACGGAGGTGTTGTGTTAAGTTTATCCTCGAATGCCCAGTGATTGAAACAAATAGAAAACGAGAATTAAGAGGAGGGACAATAAACGTTGGAACATCTACGAGCTACTTTCGTGACCCGAAGTCAGTCTCCACGCTGCGTCTGTCCTGTGTACATGGTCTCCACGCTGCGTCTGTCTATAGTGTATACGGTCTCCACGCTGCGTCTGTCTATAGTGTATACGGTCTCCACGCTGCGTCTGTCTAGTGTATACGGTCTCCACGCTGCGTCTGTCTATAGTGTATAAGGTCTCCACGCTGCGTCTGTCTAGTGTATACGGTCTCCACGCTGCGTCTGTCTATAGTGTATACGGTCTCCACGCTGCGTCTGTCTATAGTGTATACGGTCTCCACGCTGCGTCTGTCTATAGTGTATACGGTCTCTACGCTGCGTCTGTCTAGTGTATACGGTCTCTACGCTGCGTCTGTCTATAGTGTATACGGTCTCCACGCTGCGTCTGTCTATAGTGTATACGGTCTCCACGCTGCGTCTGTCTAGTGTATACGGTCTCTACGCTGCGTCTGTCTAGTGTATACGGTCTCTACGCTGCGTCTGTCTATAGTGTATACGGTCTCCACGCTGCGTCTGTCTATAGTGTATACGGTCTCCACGCTGCGTCTGTCTATAGTGTATACGGTCTCTACGCTGCGTCTGTCTAGTGTATACGGTCTCTACGCTGCATCTGTCTATAGTGTATACGGTCTCCACGCTGCGTCTGTCTAGTGTATACGGTCTCCACGCTGCGTCTGTCTAGTGTATACGGTCTCTACGCTGCGTCTGTCTATAGTGTATACGGTCTCCACGCTGCGTCTGTCTAGTGTACACGGTCTCCACGCTGCGTCTGTCTATAGTGTATACGGTCTCCACGCTGTGTCTGTCTATAGTGTATACGGTCTCTACGCTGCGTCTGTCTAGTGTACACGGTCTCCACGCTGCGTCTGTCTAGTGTACACGGTCTCCACGCTGCGTCTGTCTAGTGTATACGGTCTCTACGCTGCGTCTGTCTAGTGTATACGGTCTCTACGCTGCGTCTGTCTAGTGTATACGGTCTCTACGCTGCGTCTGTCTATAGTGTATACGGTCTCTACGCTGCGTCTGTCTAGTGTACACTGTATCAACACTGCGCACCCTCACCACAACCGACTGGAGTACATAGATAGGTTTCGTTTGGTCAGTGTGATACGAGACGTCACACTGAGTATGGTTAGGTTATTATGAGACATTGAATACTCTTGCGTGATCATTCCTATAAAGAGATACAAGTTGCATTTATAAAAAGTGTAGTGTGGCAACTCCCTGGTGGTGGGGAGGTGAACTATTATAAGTATAGTGCAGTGCAGTATATCCCACTCGTGTTATGTTTACTGAACAATTCATCTCATCAAATTGACCGAACGAAAGTGATTAAGAGATACCCATTTAGGCTGTGATTATATCTATACTCAGCTAAAAGCAAAACAAAAACAATCTTCCTCACACGAGAATAAAATGCATTTATCCATTCGGGAAACCCGGTTCTTGGGATGACTCGAACGCATTCACTAGAAAAATACATAGTCACGTTCAGGAGTTATTAAAAAAATAAATTATCACGTTCAGAAATGATTTAAAAAATATTAGAAACTTAAATAAAAAATTAATTTCAGAATTACCGAAAATGAAAACAAAGCGATCCACTTAAAACGAGGTACATTTGCTTCTTGACCAGCATTCGAGGCAGTTTACGACTTAACGAGTTTACGCTCTTCCAAGTTGTGTGAGTGGCCATCAGTGTACCGAGGGCGAGGGACATCTCTCCGAACAGTGAGGAACAGGTCAGTTTGTCCAGCGAGTGTGTGTGTGTGTGTGCGTGTCGGGACCAACAAGTGACACCTTTATGACAACCGCTGGGTACTATAGTAATGTTTATGTTATTGTTATGACGCTGTGGTATATATATCATCATTATTGGGCGTTTACAACATTACTCCAGGTAAATCTTCCATAGTGACGATGCACGAAACATTATTAACTCATATTAAGATAGAGATAGAGTTCTGTGTATGGGAATATTTACCTTTCTTCAGTGTGTTTGTTTTTACAGTGACTAGTTGTTTGTTTGCGTGTGTGTTTGTCGTGATGATTGTTTACAGAGTCCATTCGGGAATATATACATCCATAATGTAATCTTCATCATGTTTACGCTGTGATTGTAAACACGATTAGCATCAAGGGACTTTATAAACACGAATAACATCAAGGGACTTTATAAACACGAATAGCATCAAGGGACTTTATAAACACGGATAGCATCAAGGGACTTTATAAACACGAATAGCATCAAGGGACTTTATAAACACGAATAGCATCAAGGGACTTTATAAACACGAATAGCATCAAGGGACTTTATAAGCACGAATAGCATCAATTTTGTAACACCGTGTAAATCAGAGGCAGGTTGTGGGGATTCGGTGATGTGATTTTAATAGAGATAAAGGTGACGTAAGAGAGAAGTGTGTGTGTGTGTGTGAAGAATTAACCCGATGATCCGATGATTCATTGGCCGGAAGATCAATTGGTTCGATGACTTGGTTTGAAGTTTCATTGGTTTAAGGATTCATTGTTATAGGGATTCATTGTTATAAGGATTCATTGTTTTGAGGATTCATTAGTTTGAAGGTGCATTGTTTTAAGGATTCATTGGTTTAAAGGTTCATTGTTTTAAGGATTCATTGTTTGAAGGTTCATTGGTTTAAGGGTAGATTGTGTTTGACCTTCTACCTCTCAAAACCCGAACCATGAACCCTTGAACTATATCACATTGTCTAGTTCTATCCTTATGCTGGCCATACCGGTACATCTTGTCACAAAAATTTTCATATTTACTAATGCTACAACTGCCAGGTCTCTCTGCATTTCTCACTTCTTCTAGATCAGAGTTCATGATTCTGACTTGAATGTTTTTAAGTACAGCATTGGACAGGCCAAGGTCACGGTTAACATTTTCTTTCTTACATGCCTCATTGGCCAGTCTATCAGCACGGTCATGATACCTGATTCCAACATGGGACGGAATCCATACAAATTCGATATGAGAGTTGTTCTCATTGGCAGTTATCACATTTCTTTAAATATCACATACAATTTTAGTCACGGAATATCACCCCACCTCCATTTTCTTTAAGGTAGTCTGTAGCTAAGTAGATTCCAGTTAGTTCAGTTTGTGTTGTGCTGGCCCAGTTGTTCAGCCTTTGTTTGTTTGACACTATCATCTCTTTTTCTTTACATATTACAATTGCACAGCCTGTGTTTTTTCTGCACAGAACCATCAGTAAAAGCATAACATTCACTTGATTTAATACTCTCTATGTGTCTGTTAATAGTTTCTAGTGTGACACATCTCACCACATCGGTGTTTAACATTTGCTTACTACCAACAGGAGTGTAATTAATAGGAACTGATATATCCAGCCAAGGAGGAATGGCGTTAATTGGTTCGTCTGGGGTGATTGGGACATTCAGTTTCAAGAGATCTGCAACACTTTTATGAAGCCACGCCCCAAAGAGAGTCTTTTGTGGAAGGTTGGCGAGATGGTCGGGATTACTTAAATAGAACATCAGCTCAGTTTGAGCTATAGTTTGGGGACCATTGTTCTTCAAACCTTTGACACAAAACATGGTAATAAGTAGAGCTATCCTCTCAGATAGTGAGGGCAGCCCGAGCTCTTTCCTCATGTTTACAATTCTGGTTGATTTTGGGCATCCTAGAATGATGCGCATGGCTTCATTTTGCACTACCTCAAGGCTGTTGAGTTGCTTAGGCGGAATAAACACAAAAGGAGAGCATGATAGTCAACTACAGAACGAATGAAGTGAAGAAAGAAAGTACGAGCATAGGTGATGTTAATTCCATAGCCCTTGCCAATAAGGGTTCTGAGGGGTTTAATGCCCTGCATTAGTTTGGCACGAAGGTTGCCGACAAAGTTTGCATCATTCACACAAATTCCAAGATATTTATAGGAGCTACATAGTTCCAAGTCAAGAGGCAGAGGGTGAGCAGGACGAAGATTGATGACCCTCGTCTTGTCAACAGATATCATGAGACCACAGTCCTCTGAGCAAATACATCCAGCAAGGCTTGGAGCCCATGTTTGGTTTGTGTCATAATGCAGATATCATCAGCATAGCATATTACAGCCTCGTTTGGCTGAACTGGAATGTCAGCAATAAGCTTGTGCATCAGTATATTAAAGAGCATAGCACTTAACACTCCTCCCTGAGGCGTGCCAAGCTCAAATGCTCTCATTCCGGTACTTTTGACTCCCCTAAACAGAACACTGGCATACCTGTCAGGAGGTTACCTTGGATGTCAAAATTAGCTAGTTGCTCAAGTATAATGTCCCTATTAGCTACATCAAAGGCTGATTTAAGGTCTATGAAGGCTGTTTGTGTCTTACCTTTTGAGTGAACAAGATATTCTGCAAAGCATGTCTGTGTGCTACGCCCGGGCATGAACCCGTACAGATTAGGGGCGAGTTTGTCTTTGACTTGAAACATGAGACGGTTGAGAACAACTCTTTCAAGGACTTTACACATACAGGATGTAAGTGAAATGGGCCTGGAGTTTGGAGAGTTACCTTTAGGGATTGGTACTATGTTTCCTTGAGTCTATGTCATAGGCAAAATACCCTGTGTGAGGCTCATTTGATACAGGTCAAGCAGTGTATGGTTAGGGACCTCATTTAACAATCTCAGGGTGTTATAGGTTATGCCATCCTCACCAGGGGAGGACAACTTTAAGATATGCACAAAAAAATAAGAAGTTTGTCACAACCCATTTAATTTCTCTTCCCAATAGAACCTATGAGTAGTCCATCCTAGGACAAGTCCATTCTAGGAGAAACAAACCAGAGACAGAACTGGTTTAGGAGAAGTCCATCCTGGGCAGAAGTCCGTCTTAGGAGGAGTCGGCCCTGGGAGAAAACATGAGAGGAAGGAGATGACTGTGCGCGGTTGTGTGAAGATGAATAGGAGTCTGTTAAGTCCTCTGAGACGGTCTGTCCTCCCCTTCCTCCTCGTGGCTACCAGCGCCTTCGTACTCTTCATTTTCCAGTTAGTGTCTTACTTTACCAGCCAGTCAGTGTCTTACTCTACCTAACAGTCAGTATCTTACTTTACCAACCAGTCAAGTTTTACTCAACCAGCCAGTCAGTTTTACTTAACTTCCCAGTTAGTCTCTTATTTCACGTATCAGTCAGTTTTGCTTTAACTTGCTCTATCTAACTTATGTCTCCTAACTGGCTTAACCTAAACCTAAACTTAACCTAAACCAAACCCAATTCAACCTAACCAAACCTACAGGGGTGTAGATCATTCTTGAAGTGTCACAAACAGGTTAAGTTAACAGTAAACAGATTAGGTTAACACACACACTATACCGTCACATGAATGTCACTGAGCCACTCTTATCTTTCCTACAGCGGATACACCTTATCACTCCCTCCCCTGCCGATCCAGCGGCGCGCGACACACACCACTAGGAGGACGAGCGACGCGGAGACCAGAGGAGACCAAGACAGAGAAGCATGGCCCAGAATCCTCTGCTTGATAGTGACGTCACCACAGTACCACGAGGAGCGAGCCATCCACGTGGCGGCCACCTGGGCCACCCACTGTACCCGCGCTGTCTTCCTCACCACCGCCAACCACACACTCCTCCCTGACACCCTCCTCACCCCTGGTGCTCCCGCCTACCACCAGCTCTGGGACAAGGTCACACAAGGTCAGTACGGTCAGGAGCAGTAATTTCTACCCCTCTAGTCATCAGTTTGCTCTGACTCTCGCAACATCCTTACTTGCCCTGTGACCTCCTCCTCCAGGTCCCTAGCCGTTACCAACATCTCGTCCTTCTCTGACCAAATATCCCTCCTCCTAGAGAAAGTCCTGGCACTTGACATTATTAAGGACCTGCCACGCTTTGCCATAAACAGATGGATTGTACTGGACCCCCCCCCCCCCCCATCTCCTCACACACACACACACACACGCAATCATCATTCTGTCACGTGGTTACAGGACAGGAAACAACAAGTGAGCATTAACAGCACCAAATCCCATTGGAACAACGTCACTAGTGGAGTTCCCCAAGGTTCAGTACTTGGACCATTATTATTTATTATATACATAAACGACATAGATATCGGCGTAGACAGCAACATAATTAAATTTGCTGATGACACTAAAATAGGACGTGTAAAGAAATCTGACGAGGACTCTGCAAAATTACAGGAAGACCTAAACAAATTTTTCGAATGGTCTGAAAAATGGCAGATGAAATTCATTGTGGACAAATGTAAAGTATTCAGTATAGGAGATATATACAGGGAAACCAGATACCAAATGAATAACGATGTTATTGAGAAATCCGACTGCGAGAGAGATTTAGGAGTACTGTAATGGTAAGTAGGAATCTTAAGCCAAGTAGACAATGTGTATTTGCTCAAAACAAGGCTAATAGAGAACTTGAGTTCATACAAAGGAGTGTTAGTTACAAGACTAGCGAGGTCATCTTAAAACTGTATCTTGCGCTTTTGAGACCTCACTTGGATTACGCAGTTCAGTTCTGGTCACCGTATTGCAGAATGGATATAGAATCCTTGGAAAGAATTCAGAGGAGAATGACAAGACTATTCCCGGGCATTAGGAACCTTGAGTACAGAGATAGGTTAAAGCATCTTAATTTGCACTCCCTCGAGAGACGTAGAGTGAGGGGCGACATGATCGAGGTGTATAAATGGAAGTCAGGGCTAAACAAAGGGGACATTACAAAGGTACTCAAACAATCCAACCACTAGGGAACTCGTAACAATGGTTTTAAATTAGACAAATTTAGATTTAGGCGCGAAATAGGTAAACATTGGTATGGAAATAGAGTAGTGGATGACTGGAACAAGTTACCAAATATCATCATTAACTCGAATACGCTGGATAGCTTCAAACATAGGTTGGATGGATATATGACCAATAGGGGTTGGGTGTAAATGGGACTGCCCAGTATGGGCCAATAGGCCCGCTGCAGTTTCCTCCATTCTTATGTTCTAATGTTCTTATGTATGTAAACTTGCTGATAAAACCCATGGCCCTTCAGGCACTGATGCCCTTAATGCATGAGTCACGAAGGCAAGCATGAACTCTGCATGCTTCCCAGTTGGGCGCTGCAGACGCTTCTGCGCTTTGCCTTGCACGGGATGCAAAGGGGTGCCCAATAAATTACCCTCCACCCCTTTGCGGGGCAAATTGTAAATTGTTCCCCCTAGTAGCTGGAGCCACAGCAAGTGAAGACCTGGCGATAAACAGACTCTTCTCCCTCCCCCGCCCCCAGTCTAAACGTTGCTGTGTAGTTTTGGATCTATCGTAGCTGGCGATTTTGTATTGTGCCAATATTTTCCTTAACTCAGTGTGGCTCCGGCTACTAGCGGGGAGGGGGGTGTGAGGGGGTAGCAATTGCTGCTTCTGACTGTACATCATTTACCACCACCAGCTGTGGTACAGGTCAGTGCACTATCTCCTACCATCATCTAATGAACAGGAAGGCAACCATCTGTTTTTGGGAATAGTTCAATTATTTCTTATAGACTGTGTCTGTCTGTGTGCGTGCGTGTGTCCCCCATGCCTCCATTCAAAGACGTGGATTTCAAGTAGGTGTTTCTGTGTCGGAATTACCACACAAATTTGTCAGAGATGAAATCCTCCCTTGTCTCACCACCTTGGGGAGAGTTAGACGAGAGGCGGCGACCAGCTCACGCTCAGCTGATCTACTCAGCTATGAACGGTTCGATACTGACTATCTGGAGAAGTGTGCCCAGCTAAAATGTCAAGGATGTTTGATGATCGATATAAATTCAGTATCTGGCGTCGACACAGCTGAGGTGAGGAGGCAGGTAAGGAGAAGGTGACAATTAAACTAGTGAGACATTTACCTCTGTACTTAATATCAAAAAGCGGAAATAGTAATAAACTGATTGACTGATGAACCTTTATTATCTGATGTTAACAAGTAATTAGCTCATTACCTGACTTTCTGAAGATCATTAACATCATCTTGAGTTACACCTTTACTGAAACTCTTGCTTAATTATGTTTCTAATTATTTCACTTTTATTTATTCACTTTATTAGTTCATGGAAGTTTATGAACAAAAGACTTGCCATTCGATCATGCACTCGCCTCTCCAGCACTAGATAGACTCACCACTCAACCATACACTCACCTCTCCAGCACTAGACAGACTCACCACTCAACCATACACTCACCTCTCCAGCACTAGATAGACTCACCACTCATCCATACACTCGCCTCTCCAGCACTAGACAGACTCACCACTCATCTACACACTTACCTCTCCAGCACTAGATAGACTCACCACTCATCCATACACTCGCCTCTCCAGCACTAGACAGACTCACCACTCATCTACACACTCACCTCTCCAGCACTAGATAGACTCACCACTCAACCATACACTCACCTCTCCAGCACTAGATAGACTCACCACTCAACCATACACTCGCCTCTCCAGCACTAGACAGACTCACCACTCATCTATACACTCACCTCTCCAGCACTAGATAGACTCACCACTCAACCATACACTTACCTCTCCAGCACTAGACAGACTCACCACTCAACCATACACTTACCTCTCCAGCACTAGATAGACTCACCACTCGACCATACACTCGCCTCTCCAGCACTAGATAGACTCACCACTCGACCATACACTCACCTCTCCAGCACTAGATAGACTCACCACTCATCCATACACTCACCTCTCCAGCACTAGACAGACTCACCACTCAACCATACACTCACCTCTCCAGCACTAGACAGACTCACAACTCAACCATACACTCGCCTCTCCAGCACTAGACAGACTCACCACTCAACCATACACTCACCTCTCCAGCACTAGATAGACTCACCACTCGACCATACACTCACCTCTCCAGCACTAGACAGACTCACCACTCGACCATACACTCACCTCTCCAGCACTAGATAGACTCACCACTCAACCATACACTCACCTCTCCAGCACTAGATAGACTCACCACTCAACCATACACTCACCTCTCCAGCACTAGATAGACTCACCACTCAACCATACACTCACCTCTCCAGCACTAGACAGACTCACCACTCAACCATACACTCACCTCTCCAGCACTAGATAGACTCACCACACAAGTACAATCACCATTAACCATACCACCAAAAAAACACACACAAAAAAAAAAACACACTCTTTACAGGGTTCCTCTGGGCATACAAACAACAGCAAGAGTTCGACTGGGTAGTAAAGACTGACGATGACACCTTCCTGCTGGTGGAGAACCTTCAAGGGGCACTCTCCTCTCTTGATCCTCACCAATCTCTGGCCACTGGTGCTCTCCTCCGCACTGCAGACACTGTAAGTTGTCCTGTCTCTCTCTCCCTTCCTCCCATAATCACCCCTGGTTTCTCGGATTTCTATACTGTGATAATTTAGGAGGTAATTTCGGGCATGGAAGGCTTCGTGGTATATATTTATGGCCATGGAAAGCTTCTTTGTATACATTTTGGGCCATAGAAGTCTTTATTTTATACATTTAGGGCTCTGGAAGGAGAATTATGATATATTGGATGCCATGGAAAGCTTCATTTTATATATTTGGGACCATAGAAGGCTTCACTAGGTATACGAGTATTTGAGACCAAGAAAAGTTTTATTCAATACGTGTATTGTGATGGCAGACTTCACTGGGTGTTATCAAAGTCACAGGACGTTTCACTGGGTACACTTGGTATATCTGAGGCCAGGGAAGGCATCACTGGGTATATATAAGGCCATTTAGGCTTCAGTAGATGTATTGTGGGCCATGGAAGACTTCACTAGATGTGAGAATCTTGTAGCAGCCCCGGTTGTAGTTACATTACCAATTCATTAACATAATTTCTTCACTATTTAAGGAAATATACGAACATTTTGAAACTGCTCATGATCTTAAATAACAAGAATTGTTTGTTATTATAAAAAATTTACCTTTGGATTGTTTAATATTTGTCCTGACAGCTATACAGCCGAAAATAGATCCATCAATCACAATCACCATTACATACAGCCTTACTTTACCGAGTATTACCAGGTAAAATTGCCAGTACGGTACGGTGCATCTTTGGTTGACTGTACTGTACACAAAGGGTGAAAGTATATAAACAATGGTAACCTGTAAGTCGATTGGAACAAAGGCTAACCCAGCAAGGCATTCATGTACTTATATACATTAAGATGACTAGAAAATTGTTGGGAGGTGTTACCATGTCTCATCTCCTACAGAACACGACCTTCCTCTCGGGAGGGGCGGGTTATGTTCTCAGCCGCGGCGCCGTCGTCAGGCTGGTGGAGGAGGGACTGAAGGATCAACAGTGCAGGAAGGCCCTCAAACTCGACTCCCGTGAGGACGTCAACATGGGCCTCTGCCTCTCTCACGTAGGTGCGTCCTCTCACACAAGACCAGTACCCTGTTGACTCACGTGGATGGTGTAGGTGAATCTAGATGAGACTACTACAGTTAAATACCACGAATATTTTGCTGGCCCATTTAGATGTTGTGAATATGTGTCTTAATCACCAATCTAATCACACTATCTTGAACTCGGCCCACTGTAGTGAAAGTAAATGATGCCTTTTCCCTCTTCGTATGCTTAATTCTCCAGTCCAGCACGTGACAACAAATTCCACGTCATTACTTCTCATACCATCGTCTTGATCGCCATGCCCGTGTTTTCAAATTGATGTTGACATTTTACAGTTTCCTTCTTTTAAGTTCATGTTTATTCCGACAATCCTGAGTTTTTGTCAGTATTTTTATTGGAATTCCGTATTTTTCTCAAGAGTTTCTCAGTAGTGACGTAACAACAAGAATCTCCCTCAGGTGTGAAGTTTCTGGACTCGCGAGATGCCTCTGGTCGACAAAGGTTCTACTTGTACCCGCCTCACAAGATGGTCGACCCCCGCCAGACGGTCAAGAACCCCTGGCTCCAAGAGAATTCCGTTTTTCCTCATAAATTCGTGAGTTATCTCCTAACTTCTCCATTGTTTTAATTGTGCGATCCTTTCCCCATACCATCTCCAGGTGCCAGCAGGTTGTTGCACTGATTGGCTCTTGTGCTGGTCAGGGTAAGAGCCGGAAATATGTCTTGTTTCAACACTTCATGACGTCACCACCAATAACAACAAATAAAGGATGTCTTATATGAGGTGCTCTTACCCACTTGATAACAGAGGGCGTAAGTATGCAGTTTTCTCACGGTAGTTCTCTCAACGCTCAATAGATAGCGTGTGAGTACACCTTTTCATAACCTTTGGGTGAATGTGACGTTTGTGGAAGGAGCGATGTAATGCTAGGATCCCATGTGTACGTGCAGTATATTCGCGATGCGCAATGCGTGGTGCGTATTCACTGTTCCCATGTAACAGTCCGTCAGATCTGATGCATGGTGCGTGAAATTTTTTTTCACGTCAATGATTCATATCGTGTGGAGCTCTGTGTACAGTAGGTTAGTACGTACAGTACAGGGGGAACTCCTTAACGAAGTGCTTGGGACCATGAAACTGTGTTCTTTATAAAAGGGATTTATTTTAAGAGAGCTATTTTAAGGGATTTATTTTAAGAGAGCTGTATCTTGTTTTGTGTTTATTAATTACGCTATATGCACAAACAGTTATTATTAGTCCAGTCAACCCGGTAGTCCTAATAATTTAACAAGAATACATTTGGCTAAAGTTGAAGAGTCAGGGGGTTGTCCAGCTCTTTACTGTAGTCTCTTATTGCACTCTTATCGTGCACTAATTTCAGTCTTGAAGTGCTACATGCATATGTATATAATGTCATGTTCTTCTGTGACTGTTCTTTAAACTTGTTTTTATTCCAAAGAGCTAATCAAATAAAACTATAATGTATATTAATATGTTGAACCCCTTGTCAATATAAAACATACACAACTACAAATAGCATTTTCAGAAAACAGGTTCATGATAATTATGTTCAAGTTGTGCAGATCATATTTCTGTTTTGATTTCAGAGGAAAAATGTCCCCCTGTTTGTCTAAATTTGGTCGTATATGACATTGCATGGCATAGTGGTGACGAATACAATTTGGCGTAGAAACACAAACAGACTCTATGAAAACTCGTGGATGCGGTTGAGAAAGCCCCTCGTCATCCCTGGCGTGATACTTGTGTGATGGGTGTTCACCGTCCTTGGGAACACAAGTCACAAGACATCGCGCATCACACAATAAATATACATGGAAACACTCCAACTTGTTTTCAATGATTTTTATCAATACGCATTATGAACACATCGGATCTTAGCTTTTAAGACAACATGACCGCCAAAAGCTGAACAAAATGAGAATCTAGATCTTCAAAATGTTTAAGACATGGGAATTATCGTCTTGTGTTATCTCGTATTATCTCGTGTGTTATGTTATTATCATGTTTATCTGTTGGTATCAGAAGTACTAAAATAAACTTAAAGGGTTAAGTTTAAGCTAGACGTGTAAGGTTAAACGAGGCAGTAAGACTAAACTCGAGGCTTTAAAGACTGAACTTGAAGATCTAAGGCCATAACTAAGAGGACTGAGACTAAAGGCGAAGAAAGACAAAAGAGAGGCTTAAAAACTGAACTTAAAATAAAAGACTAACTAAAAAGACTTGCGTTCGTGGTAAAACAATAACTTATAAGAGGTGGTTTTAAGACCTGAGCTGAAAGACTTGGACTCGACTTTGAAGATGAAGACTTCAAGGGGTAAAAAGAATTATTTAGGCTTTAAAGACTAACCCAAATTATTATAAATATGTAAGTTTACAGATATATGTAAAAGACTATGCAACTAGAGCTCTAAAACCCTGATATTGTCACCTTTTCCTCCTCCAGGGGTTCGCTGAGCTGAGTGATGAGGTGATTAGCTTCCACTACGTCGACGCCCACACCATATACCTTCTCTACTATCTCATCTACTTCGTTAACCCCACCGTTTCCGCCTCCATCTCCACATTCCGTTTAGTCTCCGAGGTCCAACTCCACCCTCAGTCCCTTCCACCACCCACAATTACGGTCACAGGCACCTCCACCCTCAGTCGTACTCAGGATCCACAGCCGCCACCCTAACGACACCACCTTCACGTTAGATCCTACCACACGAGGTCACAACGGACAATGTCAAACATCACTAAACAGGCTCAAGAACTCTTTCTGGCAAAGACTCCATAAACAGTTCCAGGTAGGCTCTTGGATTCTTCACATACGAGACCTCTTATTATAGTATTAAACAGGCTCTGAGATGCTCGCCAAGTAAGCCTCCAACGCAGTTAGTCATACATCCTGCTCGTGGAAGAAATTGACAAAGGATGGTGACTTCTTTGATTACAATCTTCACCTACCACCATATAATCAGGGGATTTACTGGTAGAATGTTAAAAAAATGAAACACATTTGAATGAGTGAAGTTTATGAGACTAAAAGATCGGTGAGCTCTTTCAAGACAAGACTTGACCAACACTGGAGCGGGTTCAGGTACATTCAGGAGCCAGTGCATGCCCAGTATTTGCCAACAGTGCGTGACAGAGACGTGACCGATCGCCCGGGCAGCTAGCGAGCCGATCTTTTGGTGAAGAAGATAAAGGAAAAGTAATCAGAGACGTGACCGATCGCCCAAGCGGCTAACAAGCCGATCAGTGGCGAAGAGGATAAAGGTGATAGAGATACTACTTTTTTTATTGCATACTTTTAAGGACTCACTCGAGATCATAATTGTTTCATAATTAAACTCACTCAAAGGCTTTTAAAAAAATAGTAAATTTGTCTCAATGAAATGTCTCGATAACAACAAAGAGCTGAACATTGTACAATGATTGTAACTCCTCAGTAATATAAGAAGGACCAGGATCACCAGACGAACATTAATGATTACTTGTAAAATTCATTACAAAAGATGTAATTGACTTCACATCTCAGCTTAATTGAATTATTCCTCTATGATATATGTCCCCTAATAATACTCCCTTATAGAATAAAGCACATCATGGTAAACTGCACTATTTACCACCTTACCTAAGTTACCTCATGGCCACCCCAAATAGAGGTAGTCATGCCGAGGGAAGGAGACCAATGGAGCACCCCTCCTTTTTTCTTAGTTTAATCCAGGGCTAGGACAGGGCTATTTTGAACCTCGGTATTATTGGTGTGATACCGGCTTGGTGATGTACAGTACATGACATCCTGAACACAGCGACGTTGTGTCAGGAGGCGATTCTTGCCCCACACTACCATTTTCAAAGTAGCTGTGATTGATGCCGGCTACAACCCCAGCTGGTCTACAGCGCCCTGTACTAAGACCCATTTCTCGAATTTGACCTTGGCCATCACGACCCCCTTGTATTGCAACTAATGTATTTCTATCCTGAGGCACTCCTGCAGGGGTAAGAGGGTTTTTCCTCGGCGTTTTCAGTGAGTTTAGGATCACGATAAAAAAACAGATGTAAATGAGTGATGTATTGATTCTTTAATAAAATGAGTTTTACTATGAATATTATGTGTTTTATCTATTAACAGCCTTTAGTAGTAGTATTAGAATATTGAAAACTTATATTATTATTTACACTTACATTAATTTTAATCTAGTTGTCGCTAAGAATAATACTTTAGGCTGGTAGTACCTTAATATTATTGTTTACATACGACGTCAGAGGAAGCTTTAAACTGTTTAAATTAACAATATCAAGGACTGATTTATTATTTTATTGGGAATTAATTACATATACAATAAAAATACATTATTGGTATTTACTAAGGATTTATTATATACAGGGTAGTAGATAATATAACAGAGCTACGAAGATAACACAAGAAGCCACAAGACATTTATAATTGTGGTCCTCAAGTTTAAATGCCTGACTAATTCGGTAAAGTAGATATCTGTGTCTATAGGTAGAGTAAATATAAGTATTGTATATATGGCACTTGTAGGTACTAGAGTGAGCAGCTAGGTAGACATCTATTCATTAATATTATAAATGTTTAATGTTTGCTTAGGTACAGTAAATAGATAACTGCACGTTTACAGGTGTGGGTAATACCCTAGGAGACTGTCTCCCAATACGAATAACACCCATTTTACGAAACTCTTCTGTTGTGATGCCAAAATATTTATATAGTACAATAACCACTATCATTCATACAACTTTTTCTTTCTTGCATTATTTCCCTCTGCATGTATCGAGATTGAGATAACAAAATGCCATGTTTTATTACACATTATCAATTACCAGTTATGTACTGTACAAGCACCATAATTATTTGTTTTTTTGCACTTGGAGGAAACATTGGTTTGGTTATGAACATTCATTAAAATTAAACAAGTACATTTTGATTTAAAAGGCATAACTCATCTGTTACATTGCTCTTGAGTACTACAATACTTTGGAAACTTTTAATAATTCTTCACTACTTCTAAAGAAAATATTAAGACTCTTCTTGAATAAGTAGTGTGTTCGATATTTAGAATATAACCTTAGAGCCTTGTGAGCTGTTTCAGTAAATTTTGAAGATAAAATGAATCCCGAACAGAAAAGTCCTTCACATTTTTGGGATGCATATCATTACATACCAAACCACATAATGTCCATTGTACTAAACATGATGAACAATAAAAACTTTAAACCATTACTCAGAGAACATCACAGAACCCCAGTAAACCCAACATGAGTACAAATGGTGTTAACAGATGCAGGACACCAAAGACACCAAGAGCATTAACAATTCAATCTTATATAAATATATATTTTTTACTGTGTGGCAGACTTGGAAAGGAACACATAACAATGTATCCTAACCTCTAAAGAGTATTACAAGTGATTTAAAGCATTATAATAATAAATAATGGTTGTCCCTCGTGTAATGAGGATGGCGGGCCCAAAGGCCACCTATACGTGAATTTGTTTAAGGTGTAGAAGCCAACACAACAACCACACCTTAAGTTAACGAGTTGCATGAGGCGTCAAGGAATAGTCCGAGAAGACCGGACAACTCGCCAACTGCACTGGCTAACCATTACCCCAGAACATGATCCTCAAATCGATTAACATCCAAGTTCCCAATTACTGCTGGGCAGACAGAGGCAAATGGCGTAAAGAAACTCGCCCATAGTTTCACCCTGCCCGGGGATCGAACCCGAGTCCGCTTGCTTGTGAGGGGAGCATGCTGACCATTACACCACAGGTCGCCATATAGTGTACAACATTAAGAACCTTGAGGTAGCATTAAAGATGACAAGAACTAGCACCATTACTCCAATTTTTGTGAGTCTATAAAAAAATATTCATGTTCTTCAGAAGCCTTCAGGATAGTTCTTGAAGATGATGAAGAGGAAAACAGCTATTCCCACACAGATGGCAGGGGCAGCTATGGGTACTGGTAAGATGAAACCATTATTCCCTCGTGCTGCCTTGGTCTGCTCTGCTGTCAGGGACATAAGACATACATCAAGGTAAACCACCTCGATCATCACACTACAGGTATGGTATATGCCTACTACTAATTACACACATAAGTAACATATCTTAATCATCACACATTAAGTATGTCATTATATCACAAACAAACTACTAAAAAATATCACTATATTAAGTACTGTATTGTTACTTGGAGAAAATGTATACAGTATAATACAATACAATACAATATAAAAGTAAACAGTAGCCTTCACAAGTAAAGTAGATGTACAAGGTACTTGGTCGGGCTGCAACCCAAGTCGAAAATTTTAAAACTAGTATTCCTAAGATAAAATTATTACGTACTCTATTATGAAATTTTGCTTTTAGAAATGCTCAATATTAGAAATATTTGTTCAGTATGGAGGATTTTCAAGTCGACAAACTGTATTGATGTACAGTACGGATCCCTGCTAAATGAACAAAACTTTAAGTTGAATATCAGTCTAGTGCAGATGATAAGGTAAATTACACATTGCAGAGGCAGGCAGGGGAGTGTTTGTCATAGATAGATGTGTTTCTCATCACAAAAACACTTTTAATCACACTTAAACACAAACACACATTAATAAAAATCCACCCAGAAGTGAAGGGTGTAGTAACATATGGTTAATCAAGGCTATACATGTCCATGCCTGCCTGGACTTCATATTGGCCAATTGTACCATCCTAAGTCTGCGGTCTATGAAATTTTCCTGTACAAATAGCAAGCACATAGTAGGTGAGATGCTTGGAATGAGAAATAATACTGTGTTAATTAGTTACTTGACAGGAATACAGTACATATTGTCTGATTGGTTGATCAACAGAGCCTGAATATATCACCATTGTAACCAATTCCTACAAAAAGTAACAAAATATGATATAGTTTTAAAAAATTATGTAAAAAGTAAAATATCCAAATTTCAAAATACAGTACTGAAGCAAGAGTAAATACTGTACCATAAAAACCTACTTGAATAGAGTAATACAATATACAGTAGTACAGTATTGATACTTCACTACTGTTTACTGTACAGTAGTTGCAAAATTTTCAAAATGTCTAAGTAAGAACAAGTCATCTGAAGATCAAATAATTATCCAACAAAATTAACTGGCTTGTGCATATCACCTATCCATATATACTGGACTGTACATGTGTACCCATATGCACCTTTTCTTGAAACAATTCCCTGCAGGGTGGCTGGAATCAAGAGTGCTGCTGCTTGGCATTCATGCTCCCTAAAGAATGTGTGTTTTCCTTCTACAGCACAATCCCAAGATATCCTTCTACTTTTTCCCCTGTCACATCATACAATCCAGTACAGTATCATCCATTGGCACCATGTGGTATGAAAATCCATTAAGAACTAGTGGACAAGCCAATTCTACAAATTCAAGACAGACAAATGCATATCGATTGCTATATTCACTCATCTACCTTCCAGAGCTGGAGAATAAAAATACAGTAAAACCCTCTTAATCAGGACTAATTGGGGAGAAATCCGGTCCATATTAAGCAAATTTCCAAATACTGTAAAGTGATTTTTGGAGGGGCTTTATTTAATCCGGAAAAAGTCTGGATTAACCAAGAAAAATCTGGATGGGAATCCGGATTGCCATCTGGTGCACATGAACACCAGGCATCAGCCCCAGCTACTGTGATTACAAGGTTTACAAGCCAGTTATACTGCTATAACCCTTGTGTGTGCATCTCTTAACTGCTGTGGACTATTTGCAACTTTGTGGACAAATTATCATGGCATCCAAAGGCAAGATAACTTCAAAAGGAAGTCAGAAGAGGGCCAGAAAGGAGTTTAGCTTGAAGGACAAGCAAGAATTATATATACAGTAGGTTAGTGATTCAAGTGTGTATTTTTTTGCCACCACATAGGTAGAACCGTACTATTTCGTGTTAATCCAGATTAACAGAAATTAGTCCATAGTGGTTTGCCAGTCCAGATAAAACAGAAGTCTGGATAAAAGAGTCTGGACTAAGAGGGTTTTACTTAAGAGAATCACAGTGAGCAAATCTGAAACAAGCACAGAAAATTCCATTGCTGCTCCAGTTTTTATTCACAGGTTACCAGACAGCACTTCCATTCATTCTGTTTTAGAAACTTAATTTAATACAATGCCATGTTACAAGTATGCGCCAAGTAAAGCTACAGTATACAGTATTTACAAGGGGAAAAGTACAATATAGTATCTAAAGAGTTGTCGAATCAAACCATCTTTTCTTTCATTTGAATATATACAGAGTGCCTATGCCTGACGCAAAAGAAATTCTGACTGCAAAAAATTTCTTCTCTGAACATTTCCTATTTTTGTTATTATCTGGGATTCAAATTCATGAGTTAAGACTTGAACTCTATGTTGAGTACAGTACAGTACTCACTTGGATCATTACCAGATACCAACTATTTATGGTCCACTACAAAAAATGTGTTATGAAGCTTTTATAAATTCATAACACACACAAGTACATTCTCTTCTTTGTTGACAGATTTTCTGTGTACAGTGTAAACAAGTTTCACAGTCTGTTATAACAAGTCTCTAACACTGACCCATGTAAGTTTCTCAGCTCTGGTTTATACAGTAATACAGTACAGTATAGCCTATGTCAACCTGATCTCTGAGACAACTCAAAGTCTGTGAGCCATCCAATCATCTGGGTGTTCTCCCATGGTCAGCTGAATCAGTCGACCAGCTTTTATATTTTTGGTGACTCACAGGCGCCTTATGGCTGTGTTTTTGGATGTTTAGTTAGTCTGTATCATGTTTACTGCAGGCCCTGTACTATATGTTTAAGTTGCGAATGCCTTGATAAGTCTATGAGAAAATATCCAAGATATGATGCTGGGAACACAAATACAATAATTTTTTCTTTATTCGGAGTGAAAAATATTCTCGCCTTATTTATATTTTTTCTGCTTAAGTTAAAGCCAAAACAAAAATGAAGCCAATGATATATAAATCTTGTAAAAAAATAAATTCTTGTGGGATAAATTAGCTACACATCAAAGATGACCAGACCTCATGTAAATGGTCCCATATGACTTTTTTCATGGTCACAGAAACTTGAAACTGAATGTGCACATGAGAGGGTTAACTTCATAGTTACTGTAACTGACTTACCTACACACCAATTGTTCCAGTACTGCTAGTGTGAGACAGGTTCAACTGTCCATTCTCACTTGTCTACCAACGTGTTTCTCATTCTTAGGTTATCACTATACGACTCTTACTTTATCTACCTTCATCTGCACACATTATAAAAATTACCCTTTACTACTATACATACCCCTGGCTTTATGTTCCTCTTGCTGTTGCTTCTTCCTCCTCATGATTATTGTCATCAACTGCTTGTGATAAACAGTCCACAAGCTTATCAGACACTGGCTGTCCACTACATACTGTATATCATCTGATGAGTGATGCTACTTGTCTTCCTCAGATTGAAACTTTATTTTCATTAAGCTTTCAGTGATACCTGATAGGAATAATGTGAAGAATTCATTGTTAAGATACTGTCGATTCCTTTCACTCAATGTTTAAAAGTAGAAAGACTTTGAGGTAGTTAAAGTAAAGAAAATAAGGTTGAGCAGCAGCTACCTAGGCTGAGATATCACTGATAAGACACATCTCAAGGGGTGACTAGTGTTATCTGAGCTACTACAAGATAATTTACTAATGAATAGAAAATGTGTGAGGTTTTCGCTTGACATTTTACACTAAATATAAACCTTCTTCTTTGTGTAGTTGCTTCAGTTGCATAAACTTTACCAATCGGTTTTCCCAGTTTCTGCAGTAGTTATATCAAATAGCATCAAAACTTTTACGCTTTCATCTTCAATCAATCAATCAAGGTGTCATCCTGATGTCTGAGGGCCGGTAACCACAACCCCTCACTCCAGACATTATCGGACTGTCATTTAGATTTTGTCTCTATATTGGCCACAGCTTTTATTAACATTCATACATCCCAGTTTCACCTTAAGTCATCAATAAACTTTCAATTTCACAAAAGAAGGATCACATACGGTACTGTATTTGATTGTCACTAAACTTATTACAGTACCAGGGGTCAGGTGGTTCGATTCCTGGGTGCTCCCAGAGCAATGCTTTTATATCTGAACTCATCGAGACTAATGATGGTTCGGATACCTAGACGAGCCTACAAGAACATGAAATAATTTAACCTACAGTACTATACAAACACCTTAAATGTACAAACACAAATAATAAAGATATGTACTAAAATATATACAGAAGTTTCACTCAAGATCTTGAAATGCTATGTACAGATGCCTAATTATGCTCACTTTCTGCACTATACTATAAAGAACAATTCGCTTTTGGTATCATGTTTTATCACTCTTGTTATCAACCATAGTTATAAGTTCACAAAAAACTAACAATACTATAAAAAATAGCATTAAATTAAAGCCAACAACTTCCATCAACCAAAACACCCTGCACTCTTGTAAACAAAGCAGTTACATGAACGAATGGCTTTGGTTGCATTCGGAGTTTTGAACTAAATTTGAATTTTACTGAACAAGACCAAAGGGGACAAAGTACAGACAGTTGGAATTTGGATATAAGGAATTGCATTGTGAATGCGGTCAAGAGCAGTACAGACCTCGCTGTATCCACTATGTCCCTGATGGGCAGTCATGCCTATGTGACTTGCTTTCATTTTCTTTTTTCACAATCTGTCTTATGTCAAATTTGCAAAAAAGCTTTAGTTTGGTTTTTTACAACTACAGTACAATAAATGCAAAAAAATTATTGCATCAAATGTTTTACAAAAGAAACAGCAAAAAATTAAATTATTTATGGCAAGTGGATAAAAATCATTCACTAAGCCATGTAGTGTCATTGCAAAGCTGTGAGTCGTCATTCCACAAACACTGTTTCTGGACATTTATGTCCATATACAAAAATGCCTAATACAGACAGACAATCAACCTTTTCTAGTGACAGTACCTAGAAAAAAAAGGCATGTGAATCATCTATGTAATACTGTATGTTTAATGTGAGTTCTTAGGGCATTGGTCCCTTAGTCATGTAAAAACTGTTACTGTACTTGCTGGATAATTTTGCTTTGTGATCTCTGGGTCCATATGTAAGTGTTGTACATACGTATTTGATACTTTTGAGTTCATGGTTCCTGGATCTTACCTAGCACAGTAAAACCTTGATACATCAAACTAATTGGGACAGATCCCAGTCCAGAAAATTGGGGGGCAGTCAGGACAAAACACTGTTTCAAGAAAATCAATTGTTATAATGTTATTAAAGCGCTTCAACAACGAAGATCTTTAAGTGTTTAAGTGTACAAGTAGGCAAATCAAGCCATCATGTATCACTCAAAGGTAATGAATAACATTGCTAGGAAGGTAACTCCATATCAAACACTATACAGTATATATTACAGTGACTGTTGTAAGCTGAGTGAATACCTTTTTATTCAGCTTATCCTTTTATTTCCAAGTCAAATTACACATTACAGTATATATATTGGATCTTTTTCTATTGTTGAAGCTGTTATATTAACAATGATGAATCACACTCCATAACAGGCTGATCATACGAGAATATAATACTTAATCAATAAACCTGGCTAATGTGGTAATGCCCAATCAGCCCCTGACCCCACAACCTGCTTACATACACAGTGTCTTAAGCTCTCGTTAGGCCTACAAGAAATCTGATTAGACCACGTTACAGTATACAGTTATTGTTTTCGTAAGATTTTTTTATTTTACCCATTTTGTAAAATACATGCTCTACTGCATTTTAACCTATTTCTTAAAACCCTCGAGTATCCCCATTCAAGATAATACGTACTCTAATTAAGTTCACGTAAATGAGTGTAGGTAGTGAGGTGCAGAACACTGATACTATAATTATGAAGGTAGGACTCGAACCAAGACACATGCCGTGCGACTCCAACACACAGACGTTCAATTGCATGTTTGAACACACATTGTCCTGACAGATGTTAGATTTTCCAGTGTATCAAGGTTTTACTGTGGTGTTTTAATAAAGGTTTGATAGTTCATACAGTAAACAAGTTAACTTAACTGTTGGTTCAAGGTATACTGTACAGTAAATGTAATCTAGTGATATTCTACCAGTTTTTCACACCAACATTAAAATGATCTCCCAATCTTTCAAAAAGAAAAGAAAATCAATCTAGTTCATTCACGGTTTTCCGTGGCTTATTCCCCATTCCTTTGATAATTGTTGCCACACTTTTCTTGGCACTTACAGTATCTACATAATTTAATGTTTGTCTTGTACTGTATTAATTGGATGGACTGCAGGGTTAGCTTCCTATAACTACAATATTACATGTGATATAAAAGAAGGCAATCTATTACAATTACTTGGACAGGTATAATCAATTACATTTAACCTGTGTCTGAATAACTGCAAAGTGAACATACATATAGTGCATTTTTTCCCAGCTGAGAAGAAGTGCTCCGCCCCCTCCTCAAAAGTTACAGCTGATTGGCTGCTGCAAATCTGTCTGATTTCGTCCTGAAGTAATGATGTATTTCTAAACGAGTTTACAGTATTCATAATCGTTGAGATGACCGTTTCTGAGGAGTAAGTTATTTAGCTCATTAACCCTTTCACTACAGGGACACTACTCTTGATATTTTATTTGGTTAATGCCAGACAATTTTACTCAGCACAGGGGATCACATACACAATGGGTTAATGGCAATGCAGATAGAGTGCACTAAATACTGTACAGCATACTATGCCTTTGGTAGGGACTAGCATTGCATTTGCCAACCTTCACGGCTGGGTGGACAGCACAAACCATCAACCCTTATGGCAACAGGTGACTGCTAAACTCCTTTTGGAAGACTCATTAATTTTAGGGAAACTAAATTATTATAGTTTCTAGTGAAGTGGGTAAAATATGAAAGCATTATAATTCAACACTTTATTACAAAATACACACCTCGCATATATCACTCGCTCAACTTTTCACCAGGGCAGAGCAAAAAGACACCAATACCCACTTTGTAGAAAATAAATTTATCAAAGCAAAGTGATATAAGACTTGAATTACGAATTCACTTAAAATATTATTATAACCGACTCTTTCAAGTACAGTGTTATTTCCATTGGTTTGGTTAATGTTAAAACAACCCTGAACATACAAAACATTAATATCCCAAACATAAAAAGTAATGTAAATGCCTGTAAATAAAGTGATGTTAAACAATACAAAGTAATGTTAAAAATAAAACTTTAATTACAGATTTTTGTGATGAATGTATTGGGATCCTGTTCATAAAAAAAGGTGTTCGTAAGTCAAGCATTGTAACTCTGGGACAAATTGTACACAGTACTCTTAAATAAAATTAAAATAATACACATTTCAGCTATATATGAAAATTCATTCATATTAAGGATATTAATTAACTTGTACACTCATAATAGGACTGAATAACAACAAACGTCAGAAGGATGGATGATGATGGTAGGACATGATTCATCTAACCTACGAGTGAAAACAACAATTATAGCTCCTCCTTCTTCTTCTTCTTCTTCTTGGATTTGTTAGCTTTGGGATTCTTCCTGGCCTCTGCCTCCTCCAGTTCTTTCTTCCCCTGAAAATGTATTACCAAGTTGAGCAACATGTTGGCTATAGTAGCATAGATAGATAAAGCACACTGCTCCTATGTGTTTACAAAACCTCAACTGATGTCCCCCTTTACTGTAAAGAATATTAAACTATTCAGTCTTTATTAAGGACCCACAAATCTACCAAAATATAAATGGCACGATGCTCAGTTTGTGTGATTAAACTTTGACACAAAAAACAGTTTCTTAGATGGCACTTTTGAAACTTTTTACCATCTTTTTACCAATCATTTTTCATGCTCTCAATATGCCCACACCATTTCTGCAACCCTAGTCAACTTTCTCTCCAACCTTACTTTTCATTTACATGTTACCTCAACACTACTTTTGTTGTATAGTTTTATATTCATATAAAATATCTTCACTGGAAAATTTAAGGCACTGAACCAAATGGGAAACCTTAATTCAAAATTAGAACCATTCCAACACAATGATGGATGTATGGCTAAATATTTGGTAAAATATACCTGGATCAACACTGCCAGCTTACCTCCGGAGTATGACGTCCGTGGTGCACTTTGTTCTCCATCGAACACTCCTGCAGCTCCTGTTGCTCCACCAGGAAGTCCTTAGCATCCCAGGCCTGGGAACCATCCTTGAACATGAAAATTGCCCGCCTCTTGTCCACCATATACCTGCCATTAAAAATAAAAATTTTCAAAGGGAGTTACAGGTATCCTTCATTTAGTGATAATTCACTTAACGTTAATTCAGTTAAGCAATACAAAAAATTTTACACCATTTCGCAATGGACATTAGATCAAAATTCATTTTAGCGACAGCTCGACTCCCTGGGAAGGGGAGAAAATGGAGACGAGGTGGCCTGTGAAGTGACACATTGCCATGGTTTCATGTAATGAAATTATAAAAGTTGTGGAAAAATCATTACAATACTGTACTCTAATGCGCTTTAAAATAAAGAAAATTTAATATAAAACTATAAAATATGTAAAATGAAGAGAATGGGTGTGTGAAGTGAATGTATGTGTGGAGGCAGTGGACTGCAACTGCATCGCCACCATGCCATGCTCTCCCTTTCCCCTAATGCGACATCACAGCATACATGTAATGCAGCACGGCAGCAACACACATTTCTAAGTCAGCTGGGTGAATGCCTGGCTCAACTATGTTACGTCACCCAGAGAATGTTTTGAGCGTGGAAGGAGTTACTTTTTGTACATAAAATTTGTGCCATTGTATTTTATGATATGCTATGCATCAATTTTACTTTTGATCATAGCAATTTTTGTTATTTTTGACGTATGCACTTGAAATTTGTTCAATTTAGATTCGCCTTGTGCTCGCCAAATAATTCAATTCTGAACCACATCATCCATAAAAATTTTGGTGTTAAAATTCAGTCGTTTAAAGTCAAAACTTTTTATATAATTTTTTTTAATACGTATTATTATTAGGGGGTACTGTAGTGTACTCGGCTCTTTTCCGCCTGTTGCTCGCCCACCATGCTTCGCCGTTATCCATCACTTACTAATAATTTTGCTTAACGTCAGGTTTTTAGGGAACACAAACCCATCGTTAAATGAGCAATACCTGTACAGTATTAGATGCCAGTAGATGGGCTGAAATGTATTAAACATAAATAATTGCTGTACAGTACTCGGTAAAATTTCACATTTGAAAAGTCATCTGTAATGAAGGATAATACAAAAGACTGAAAACATGGGAGCTAAAAAACATTGTGTGACTGAAGTACTTGCATACAAACAAAGTTGTTGTGACTTGTATTGTATGGATATAAATGAAAAAAAAAAAAATACAGTTCAGTACTGGGTATGTACGTATTCCTGTAAAAAAATAAAAGGGACTTCGGTGAAAATTTCAAGACCTACTGTACTGTGTAAAAATCATAACAAATGCATCCAAGAAATGTGCAGAAACTTAGAAAATACTGTGAACCAAAGATTTACAGGCAGGGTTAAATATTCCTTAATCCTACCAGTAGCAGTTACAATCAAAGGAAATTTGACATGTATTTTCAAGATTTCTGTATTAAGCTAACCAGTGACACGAGGACTATACAACAGAATATCACATTGTAGTAAAAAGCTTCTCACCTTCATGCAGACCTAGAAGCAGAAATTAATTTTTTATATTCAGTCACTTTAAACCAGACAGACATTGCAGATAAACTGAGAGCAAATAATGTTCCTTTGGACCTGCAGAGTCAGTCAGAAGTCACAGAGAGGAAACAACTTAATTATATAGGGACAGACACAGTTAACTATATTATATGGAAGGGCCTCTAGTCACTAGCAGTTATAAAACCTGTTTAAGAATAGTTGTGCACTTAATATATTAATATTAATCACTTCTTGACTAAAAACCCAGACTGTGACACATGTGTACAATAGCCAAATGTGTGTTCTGCCACACCACATAGCCATGGCAGTGTTGTAGTAGAGTCCACAACATACACGCTTACCTCTCAGCCTGTATGTGGTTGTTGAAGAGGGAACCTTGCCACAGTTTAGTCACTTCTTCAGCTCGCTCAGGGCTCAGCTCCTCCTTCACCTGTACAAACATCATGAGTGTACGGCCCTTCTTGCTCATCTTTAAAAGTTCTTCTGGATCTCCAATATTAGAGGGATCAAAATTCAACTTGGGTTGGGGTCGCAGGTGCTCTGGCAGTTCATCCTCGGGTAATGGTTCTTCATCTTCCTGGATAATGTTTGGTAAACATTACTGCATGATTAAACTTCATCTACAAAAACAGATCTATATTTATTAATGACCAGATAAAATTGTGTAAAATTGTCCCATGAACTAAAACCGTCTTTTTCAAGCCAACACCAATAATAACATATTTCATGTACAAATCTAAGTTTGGGGGAGCTTTTGATATTCTAAACATTAATTCAGCACTTTGCATTATTACTAAAAACTAAGAATCAATATAGAGTTCCATGCTTGGCAACTAATAAATATGATAAATTTTTACTTTTAGACAACACAGGAATGAGTTTTATCTTTGCAATCATTAGTTTAGACAATTTTCAGGACATTTTTATTCTATGACATTTCCTACTCAAATGATGGGATATTTTTACTTAAGGACACGAGTTCATAGGGGTTGTCCTCACTAACAGTAACTTACGTCCCACTGGTCCAATAGTCTCTCCAAGTCAGCATCACTATAGTCTCTGATATTCTTTTTGGCCCAGGCAGGTTTATCAGCCCCCTCGAACTTCTTGCACCATGACAACGACAAAAATATGGCTAAGAGGAAGACCAATACGACGCCCCTCAGTCCCTCCATCACGGTTTGTTTACCTCACCGGCTGTCTCGTCTCTGATATCACCTCGGCTGGTTAATACTTACCTCATATTTAAGATATTTTTTCAGCAAATATAAAACTCTTCTTCAATTATAGAGGAGAAAAATACAATATTTCTAAATCCTAAACCTTAACAATTCTCTAAATGTATCATAGGAGTATTTAGTGAAAATTAATTTCAACTGAAGTATACAGTATACTCAATTGTAATCATAAGAATTTATACATAATCTTTAACTTCGTATGAGTCACGTATATAGCGTTAATAATTACTTTACAAATTGGTGGTTATAATTATAGTTATATAAGGTATTTCATTATATATCTTGTAAATTAGTGCATTTGGACATTAATGAGAATGAGTAGCAATGGTCAATCATGTGCATGTGACTAAATTAACCCACAAATGCATAATCATATATTTTATTGTAACATGAAACTATAATGCTTATGTAGTCATGCTATTTCTAAATGGAAATTCGATTGTGATTTATATTATTATTTTATATCTTTTCACTGATTATTATTATTATTATTATTATTATTATTATTATTATTAGTAGTAGTAGTAGTAGTAGTAAAAATTATAGAAAGGTAGACCATTTTTGAGTGAGAATTGTAAACTCTTAGAATAATCTGCCAGAGAGTGCTGTGACGGCATCGAGTGAGAGCTCTTTCAAGGCCAGATTTTACCAACACTGGAGGAGGTACAGGTATATTCAGGGGACAGTCAATGCCCAGTGTTTGCTAACAATACGTAACAGCGACTAACGAGCTATCAAAGCCATCAGGGTCCTTTGCTTAGGCTTGGTTAAAGAATAGTAAATCTACAAAAATAAAAGTGAAACTTTTTTTGATGAATACTATGACAGACATTACAAATGCGTTTACAGCATTAATTGAGGCTGATGGATCATTAAACATATTGTGGTTAATAACATAGAAACTTTCCTGACCTAGTACGCGCCTCGACGCCTCCTATAATAACTCAACAGGAAGCGTCGAGGGGCGTACGGGGTCAGGTGCACACTTTTGTACTGTTAATACTGCTATTAATATTACTAATACGAATAAAGATTGTGGTAATATTAATGATTATATGAAATTATACTGTAATAAGAGCGACAGATTGACTGACGTACAAAGCGAAGAGAGAGAGAGGAGAGACTATGGTAAAACGGGTAATAATTACAGATCAGTAAATGTAAGGATCTGATGTTTTTATGAAGACAAATGTTTACTGATGGGATAAGAAGTTATTAAAACAATAGTTGACGACACCTGAAGTCATGATCTTTTGAAAATGTCACCCATGGGAAATTTGGGAGGAGGAAGCTGCAGCGGTGACCGAGGAGTGCTAAATTTAGCATTACTGCTTGTCCTGTTGTGCTGTTGACTACTGATATATTACTAAATAATCCGCGTTGTCTATGTTCTCCAAGGCATCAGTAAATTACTACATGACTCTGGGATCATACAGTTTCCAAATATAACAATTAGGCATTTGTTTACCGCAATTTCCCGAAAATAAAGTAGAGTGTTTGTGGTGTTGTGATCGTGGTGGTGGGTAGTGGCATCTTGGCAGTGGTGTACGTGTGAGGTGGTGAAGTTACGCATGTGTGTGTCTTTGGTGACCCTGGCACTGTGTTTCCAGGGCCACTAAAATCCTCTGATGGTCATGCTTTCCTGAACAGTGCTGAACTTTCGCACAGTAGTGTCCAATCTTCCTCAAAGCTGGACGGGAAAAATGCATACATATTTTACGCTTCAATTATCAATACCAGGAAAACGATTTCCTTAAAATAGTGGTAAAGACAAAAAAAAAGGAAGTGTCTCAATAGAGTGATGTGCTTGTGGTTATTTTTTTATTGTTATTTATCAGTTCTCGTGAATATTATCAGATAATTTGGGCGGTGAATTTGAATACTATACTAGTATTGATTCTCATAGATGAAGTTTCTTGAAGGGATACAGAATTGTCAGAACCGAAAATTATGGCAGGAAATTCTAAGCGAGTATCAGTGTCCTACATTGTTTTGGTAATGGTGTCCTATCCTTGAATTTAATATAAACATCTTGCTTATTATTTTTATGTTTATCCGTGTCTCATTATATTGTTTATACGTGATGTTTTGAGTTGACTACAGTATTACTTTTATCCTCTTCACCACTGATCGGCTCGTTAGCCGCTTGGGCGATCGGTCACGTCTCTGATTACTTTTCCTTTTCTTTTATCCTCATCACCAAAATATCGGCTCGTTAGCCACTTGGGCGATCGGTCACGTCTCTGTTACGCACTGTTGGCAAGGACTGGGCATGCACCGGCTCCTGAATGTACCTGAACCCGCTCCAGTGTTGGTCAAGTCTTGTCTTGAAAGAGCTCACACTCGGTGCCGTCACAACACTTTCTGGTAGATTGTTCAAAGAGTTTACAACCCTCACTCCGAAAAAGTCTGCCCTCACAGTTTTCTGGACTTGCGACTTCTTCAATCTTCAGCTGTGACCCCTTGAGGGGCGAGCGTCCGCCAGCTCCAAGTAAGGACACTCAACTGAGTAGTGCCCCTTGAGATGCTTATACACCTCAATTAGGTCACCCCTTTCCCGGCTGTGGTATAAGCTAGGCAAGTTCAGGCGCTCCAATCTCTCAGGGCAGCTGAGGTGCCGAAGTGCAGGCACCAGTCTGGTGGCCCTCCTTTGAACATTTTCAACCAACTGACAGTCCCTAGCATATTTCTGGGACCAGACGGGGTGAGAGTACTCCACATGGGGAAGCACTTCACTCTTGAAGATCGTTACGAGGGACGGACCGTCTAGATATCTGAACGACCTTCTTATAAGACCCAATAATTTATTTTCCTGATTTACCTTCTTCTCGCAATGGCCCGAGAACTTCAGCTCATTGTCAACATACACACCTAGGTCCCTCTCACATTCAGTCTCAAAGAGTGCAGTTTCTTCATCCCGTTGGGACATATGATACACCTCCTTACCATTGGTACGCCCCACGTGCATCCTCTTACACTTCGTGACATTGAATCTCAGCAGCCATTTCTTCGACTATTCTTGGAGCCCACAGAGGTCCTTCTACAGCTTCTTCACAGTCCGCTTGGTTCTTAATTTCCCGAAATAACTTGGCGTCATCGGCAAACATTTGTATGGAGGTGTGTACAACGTCAGGCATGTCATTTATGAAACAAACAAACAACAGCGGGCCCAATACGTTGAATTTAAGAGAGTTGACCTGTTGACGGCTGTGTGTGTGTGTGTGTGTGTGTGTAGAATTTTAGTTAAGGAGAATCTTTGGGTACCATTTAGGAGTCAAAATGAAGTTAGGTAATTTAGAGACATTAAGTGCCTGTCTCGTGCATCCTCCCTTACATTTTTTCAACGTTCTTTTGTTTGTCATTTTCTGAGAATTTTTTCTTTTTATTTTTATATAATTTAGTTTATCCTTGTGTATATGGGGATTGTAGCATGGCGTCAGAGGTAAACAACGAAACATAAACACCAATGATAGAAAATGAATATAGATGGGAAATTGTCCATTCATTAAACTTACGGGCCAATCAATACGAGTTTTATATATTAGTCCCATTCGTCATTTTCACGGTAATTTCGAAATTAATATATAAGATTGCTAGAGTCTAGAATTTTAGATTGACGATATTTCGACACAATTTCTTAAAACAGAATGAGTGTTTGTTTCATTTGACTTTACTTTTACTTTTATCCTCTTCGCCACTGATCGACTCGTTAGCCGCTTGGGCGGTCGGTCAAGTCTCTGTTACGCACTGTTGGCAAGTACTAGGCCTGTACTAGCTCCAGGATGTATCTGTACGAAAACCAGTTGAATGAAAATGTCCGAAGGAGGGCCATCAGACTGGTGCCTGCACTACGGCACCTCCGTTATCCAGAGAGATTAGAACACCTGCAACTGCCTAGCTTATACTACAGACGGGCTAGGGGTGACCTAATTGTAGTTTATATACATCTTAAAGGGTACAACTCAGTCGAGTTTCCAAACCTGGAGCTGGTGGACGCCCGTCCCACGAGGGGTCACAGCTCAAGGTTGAAGAAGCCACAAGTCCAGAAAACTGTGAGGGCAAACTTTTTCGGAGTCAATATTGTAAACTCTTGGAACAATCTGCCAGAGGGTGTTGTGACAGCACCGAGCGTGAGCTCTTTGATGACCAGATTTGATCAACACTGGCGCAGGTTCAGGTACATTCAAGAGACAGTGCCTGCCCAGTATATACAGGGTACATGCCAACAGTGTGTAAATGGCCGCCCGATCGGTTGGAGTGCTGACCAGTGAGAAGTGGACGAAGTAAAGTATAGATATAAGTGTAGAGAACTGATCGTGAAATTTTAGCAGGAATGAAACTGGATTTTGTCCTTGTTGCTCCAGCAGACTGGTTGCCAGACGCGTGGACGTATGTGGGTGGTGTGAGCGCGGGTGTAATGCCACTACCGTCACCCTACCGTAACCCTGGACGCTGGCGAGCTGTCGTGTTCCAACAGGAAGTCAGACACGGCACTGCAGGTCAGCCACCGTACACACCAGGTTCATTCTTGTGTGCTAAGATGATGCGTCGCCACTGCAGGCAGAAAGCTGGCGAGTGCTCGTCTGGTGTAGCAGCTTTTCTAATTACCCGGGAGGAGCGTAATATCAGGTGATGTGGCCATGGGCTGCAGGAAGATAGCATTTGTTTTTTGTCTTATTTTCAGTGATGAGCTAGTGTGTTACCCCTCTCTCTCTCGCTCTCTCTCTCTCTCTCTCTCTCTCTCTCTCTCTCTCTCTCGCTCTCAACACACGAGTAATCAGTAGCGTCTTAGCCAGCACGGCGCTCTTACCTTTCCAGGGAATTGTGAGATCTAGAATGGGAAGTAGACCAAAGCTGAAGGTCACAGGGTAAGTTAAGAGGTCAAGGGATAAGGTCATATGGGTAAGGTGTAGAGGTCACAGGGCCCATTTAGACAAACTGTAAACGCGTTCTTACACACACACACACACACACACACACAATGACAGCCTTGAACCCCTGACTTGACCCTTGATCTGGCGCTGCAAGTAAGTGTATGGAGCGTGCTTGTAGTCGTGGTGCACGGCTTGTGGGCGTGGTGGAAAAAGTGTGGGCGTGGCGGACGGCTTGTGGGCATGGTCGAAGGAGTGTGGCAGTGGGCGTGTGTGTGTGTGGTAGTGGCGTGTGGGTGTGGCAGTGGGCGCGGGTGTGTGGTAGTGGGCGTGTGGGTGTAATAGTGGGCGTGTGTGTGTGGTAGTGGGCGTGTGGGTGTAATAGTGGGCGCGTGGGTGTAATAGTGGGCGTGTGTGTATGGTAGTGGGCGTGTGGGTGTAATAGTGGGCGTGTGGGTGTAATAGTGGGCGTGTGGGTGTAATAGTGGACGTGTGAGTGTGGCAGTGGGTGTAATAGTGGGCGCGTGTCTGTGGTAATGGGCGTGTGGGTGTGGTAGTGGGTGTGTGGGTGTAATAGTGGGCGTGTGTGTGTGGTAGTGGGCGTGTGGGTGTAATAGTGGACGTGTGAGTGTGGCAGTGGGTGTAATAGTGGGCGTGTGTCTGTGGTAATGGGCGTGTGGGTGTGGTAGTGGGTGTGTGGGTGTAATAGTGGGTGTGTGGGAGTAATAGTGGCGTGTGGGTGTGGTAGTGGACGTGTGGGTGTGGTAGTGGGTGTGTGGGTGTAATAGTGGGCGTGTGGGTGTGGTAGTGAGCGTGTGGGTGTGGTAGTGGGCGTGTGGGTGTAATAGTGGGCGTGTGGGTGTGGTAGTGGGCGTGTGAGTGTGGTAGTGGGCGTGTGGGTGTAATAGTGGGTGTGATAGTGTTATCCTTCCTTCCTCCGTCAGGTTGCCTGCTGTCGGTGGTGTTGCTGGCGCCTCTGTTGGTACGTGACGTGGGCGTGGGTGGGGTAGCTGTGGGCGTGGTGGTGTACAGCTGCATCCTGGTGCCCGCCCTCACCAATTACTACTCTTTCCCCCGTCTTGTGATTCGTCTGGCCCGCGCGCTTTACAATGGCTGGAATAAGAATGGGTAAGTGTGTATTCTCTCTCTCTCTCTCTCTCTCTCTCACTATTAACTGTAAAATATTTCAACAATTACTCATAAAAAACAACTATAAAAGGAAAGAACAACTAGATTTTTTAAGAGCATATGTTAAATTTCCCAAATCTTTTAAAATAAATAACTAAAAACCTTTCTAGACTAGTTTACGAACTGATAAAGATTACAATAGTATTTCCCGATGACTAAATAACTAAAGCTATTAAGTGTTTGCCTTTTGTTGTTAATTTAGTGGTTGTTGTTTTGTTTACTAAGTGTGTGAAGTATTATGTACGCTTTCCATTTTGGCCTCGTCCATTGATTCCATCTGGTAGGGCGGTGTGTATGGCCAACGATGTTTGGCTATTCTAACTTCTCGGGTCGTTAGGGGGAGTGGCTTGTTGCTTGTGTATTCATTACTGTTTCCTACCTTATCTATTTTTTTCCACACTTCCCCCATAACTTTTTCCAGGTCTGTTTACGAGGATTGTTCCAAGAGTACAATTCTCACCCCGAAAACGTTTGCCCTCATAGTTTTCTGGACTTGTGGCTTCATCAGCTTGAGCTGTGACCCCTTGTGGGGCGAGCGTCCGCCAGCTCCAGGTATGGACACTCGACTGTGTAGTGCCCTCTGAGATGTTTATACACCTCAATTAAATCACCCCTTGCCCGTCTGTAGTATAAGCTAGACAGTTGCAGGCGCACTAATCTCTCTGGGTAGCTGAGGTGCCGTAGTGCAGACACCAGTCTGGTGGCCCTCATTTGAACATTTTCAACCAACTGACAGTCCCTAGCATATCTCGGGGACCAGGTTAGGAAGCACCTCACTCTTGAAGAGCGTTACGAAGGATTGACCGTCTAGATATCTGAACGACCTTCTTATAAGACCTACTAGTTTAGTTGCTTGGTGCACCTTCTTCTCACAATGGCCCGAGAACTTCAGTTCATTATCAGCATATACACCCAGGTCCTGTTCCTCTTTGGTCTATATCTATGCAGTTTATTCGTCCCGTTGAGACATGTGACACGCCTCCTCGCCGTTGGTACGACTCAGGTGCATCCTCTTACAGTTCGCTTATGAGGGATGTGCACCGTCAACTTTGTTTTACTCAAAAGTCACAGGCAGGCCCTCCCCCCTTCATTACTACCTCACTCTTTTCCTTCCTCACAGATGGTGGCGGTATAAGTATTGTTGGGTTAAGAATATCCTTGTGGTTCAAATACTCCAGGGGCCACAAATATATATCCTAAGGTTACTAATATCCATTACGTAAAAATTCCTCCTAGATATAAATACCCCCACAAGAGGATGAATATAATGGGGTATTTGTATCACGGGATACAATCGTCACTGGGTGTAATTGTCTGGGCCTCCCGCCAGGTGGGCGTGGGGGTGAGGGTTTGCCGGCGTACCCGTGGCTGCTACTGTTGGTGCTGGCGCCCTACCTGCTCTTCGTGGTGAGGACACGACCCTTCCTGGTGGCTCTGGCGGCCTTCGTGTACATAGGCGTGGTTCTACCCATGGCTCTGCACGCCCAGCTGCCTCAGGGCTCCCTCCTCTGGCTCCCCAGGACCGTGCTGGCTCTCTTGTTTACGCGGTGAGTGTCTCCCCAGAGCTTCAAGGTTATGCTCACTCTATACGTCAGATCTGAGGTTGATCATGGTCGAGGTGACTCACTAGGGCAGGTCTGTTGTTCCTCATTGTTGCGATGAGTCAATTTATCCTTCAAGTTACATTTCGTCAAAAACGAGCTGTGAACTTGATAATGATAAACTATACTCAAATGACCATCGTGTTATAGCCTAGGAAACATGTGTCCAGTGGTTGACTCTTCATCCTGGATGTTTTCGAAGCTCACAAATTATGAATCTTTGTTATATCTCGTTCAGTTATCACTCAGTTTTGTTTATGACTTCGAAACTTTGATTATATAATTATATAATTTATTTTAATTTCAGGACCACGAGAGCTTGTGAATATTATTTCCTGAAACCAATCCATTATTCTGAACATAATCTCCTAATCCTTATTAAAGATATGTTACCAAACGAAATCTAAGAATAATGTACGTGTGTTTAGTGAGGTCAGGTTAGGGGTAATGAACAAGTTTTCTTTTAATCGGGAAGTAGTTACATGTAGCGTCACTCTTCACCCTGAAAAATAAAGCGGCACCTCTAGCTTCGTAACTCTCCCTGAGTCACTAAGCTACGGGTCTTGTTTTATTCTTGAAATTAAAAGTGAAACAGCTTATATAACCAGGAAAATACAGATACAGTGTGAATAACAACAACAATATCGTCATGAGTGAGCCCTTTGAGTGTTGGAACTCATTATGGTACCTGATGGATACCTGAACGATCCCTACACATTACTTCCCGACGACGTCATTCTTGGGAAGGTTCGTGAAATACTAAACTGATTCACCGAGGATACAGTTCTTGTCCTGGGCATCAGTACATCTCCACAGTACCTCATGAAGAGACGTCTCCCTCCCGCAGGTCTGCCCTCTACACCGGGCTGGCCACGTCCCTGGGCTCAGCAGTGTGCTGGGCGGCGTTCTGGACTGAGTACCTCGTCAGGCAGTTCTTGAGATACCTTCTAAGGGCGATCTTTATGCCCTTGATCTTTGTCTTCGGCTGCGTGTTGCCTCTCCTGCACAACGTTTACCTCGCCTTCGACGGCTTCAGGACCACCAGTAACCAGGTGAGAGGAGCGACTGGGGTCTTAAGCTTTTGCTGAACAACTTCCTATCAACAAAAACAATTATATTGACAAAAGTTTCGTTAGCCGACGTTAAACTTCTTATGCCCCTCTCCCCGTTTCACAGGAGAGGACTATACGATTGCCCTCCGTCTGATAATTATCAGTCATGTCTGTTTACAAAGAAGCCATTGGGAGATATTCTATCTAGCGGAAGTAGACTAACAGGTGTTGTTCTCCCACAGGTGGTGTTCTTCCTGATGGTGCAGCAGTTGGTGACGCCCCTCGCCCACCTCACGGCTCTCTACTTCCTTCTCTTCTATACAGTCCTCCACTACCTGCACAAGTCTCTCTTTGTTAGTATCTGTTGTGTGTGTGTGTGTGTTAAGTCATCCAGTTAGATTTATTCTTACATCTCCAGGTAGATGGATGATTGAACCTAGGAATCTAACCTAATCTAACCTAAGCCAAAATTACCTTAAGATTATTTGACTAGTTAGGTTAGTTTAGGTTGAGATAATTTTTGTGACGCCTACTTTCATGAACAGTTTAGTACCATAACCTTTTTTTACCGTTCGTGGTACTCCTTCTAACATTGGCCATCTTTCTTTTGGGGGGGGGTGGGGACAGACGCGGCAGTGGGCGAGAACGATGCAGACGACAGAGATGCGGGACTTAATGCGCCTTACTGCCTGGTACATGGCGGTCAGGTTGGGTAAAGGTGTCGCCATGTCCTTCGTCCTCGTCATGTTTACCCTCCAATTCAACCACGTCGAGTCTGACCTCGTCTACATCGTCGTAACCTTCATCTACTTCGTCGTGTCTCAGCGTAGATGGACAGGTGAGGCGCGACTGATTAGTGGGACAAAACTTCATCCACATTGACTTAGTGGGATTTTGTGGAGATCATTTATAACACATTGTGGTTCAGTCCAGTGGAAATTAATGTAATAATTTGTTATCACTTATTATATATAAGCTGTAGGAAATGGCTGAGGGGTTGGTGGTGGTGGTGGTGATAGTGGTAGTGGGAGGGTGGGAGGCAGGGAGGGTGCCAGGCAGGGAGGGTGGGAGGCAGGGAGGGTGGCAGGCAGGGAGGGTGGGAGGCAGGGAGAGTGGCAGGCAGGGAGGGTGGGAGGCAGGGAGGGTGGGAGGCAGGGAGGGTGGGAGGCAGGGAGGGTGGCAGGCAGGGAGGGCGGGAGGCAGGGAGGGCGGGAGGCAGGGAGGGCGGCAGGCAGGGAGGGCGGCAGGCAGGGAGGGTGGCAGGCAGGGAGGGTGGCAGGAGGGGAGGGTGGCAGGCAGGGAGGGTGGCAGGAGGGGAGGGTGGCAGGCAGGGAGGGTGGCAGGCAGGGAGGGTGGCAGGCAGGCAGGGAGGGTGGCAGGCAGGGAGGGTGGCAGGCGGGGAGGGTGGCAGGAGGGTAGGGTGGGAGGCAGGGAGGGTGGCAGGCAGGCAGGGAGGGTGGCAGGCAGGCAGGGAGGGTGGGAGGCAGGGAGGGTGGCAGGCAGGCAGGGAGGGTGGCAGGCAGGGAGGGTGGCAGGCAGGGAGGGTGGGAGGCAAGGAGACAGGGAGGTTGGGTAGGCAGGCAATTAGGAAGGGAGACAGATAGAGAGGGAGGGAACAACAAGCTCTCACCTTCCCTTCTCTCAGGCAACGAGCGCATCGTGTCCTGGAGTCGAGCTTTGGATATCGAGGTGTTGGAGGAGGAGGAGGAGTTTTGGGTGCCAGTGTTTATGAGGGGGAGTACTGTGGTGGCGTCCCTCTGTGTGGCGGTGCCCTTAGCACTCTCCTCCCCCTGGCTGGTGATGATGGCTGCCTACACCAACCTGCTGGTGCCCGGTTTGCTCCTGAGGGGGGAGTACCTGGCTCATATCTCCCGACAGTCTGTTCTCATTACCAAGTGTAGGAGAGCCACGCCTCAGGTGAGTCTCTCTCTTTCTCTCGCTTTACATTCCCGTGTTTTTACCCGGTTCTGTTTCCTCAATTCACACATCTGTTAAACCGAATATAATCTATCTATTGAACACATTGACAAGTTCCTAATTCAATATTTAACTTGAATATATATACTGAGTGAGGTCTACGGTACTGGTGAAGGAGGCAGCCAACCTGATGAACTAGAAATTCAAGGTTTAAAGCATCACGAACAGGATCACAACTATTAATATTTGAAACGACACAAACTAATCTAAATTTGCTTAAATGAAATAAAATCTACTCTAAAATAATCAAAGAAATAGGGTTACGTATGTGGCGTATGATTTCAAACATTATTAACAATAATAATAATTTACTATTAAAAAGTATTATCAGATAAGTGATATTGTTCGTGGTATTTCTTCAACACGGATTATATGACCCACACCACCTTTCCTCACCTGCAGGAGATTGAGCTCAACTCGACGTGCCCAGTTTGCCTGGAGGAGCTGCGTCAGGCGAGACTCACACCCTGCCGCCACCTCTACCACGCAGCCTGCCTCAGGAAGTGCCTCACTCTGTCCCCGCTATGTCCTCTATGTAAACAAACTATATAGCACTCTGCATCGTGTAAATAAACTATATAGTACTCTCCACCGTGTAAATATATAATACTCTCTACTGTGTAAATAACTTGTATAGTGCTCTCTCCATAATGTAAATAAAATACAAAGCGTTTTTCCACGTTACGAACATATCACAACATTTTCACCATTATATATGCAAATTACGTCGTGGGTAAGATTGAAGCCTAGGCAGTTTTTAAAGTAATAGATGGCTCCAAGAAGCGGCTCTGCTCTCGTCTATTTGAGGAACACGAGGCCTGGCGTAGGACTAACTGCAAACAGACACTTCACATAGATTCCTTTCTTTTCACAGACCATTGTGGAAACGAGTCCAATAGGCATGACGTCTCATTAGGGAAGTTTAACAAAGCAGACACACGAGTGGCAGCCTCATTCACAGTTGGGTGGACTGAGGCGTGAACCAACGACAGGGGGGCGAGTGCTTTATCCCATTAGCCACTGCACTGTACTTACTCCCTTTTCCAGTCTTATCTACACATCCCAGCTACTGTACTGTACAGTCACACACTGGCAAAAGTTGTGTTTCGTACTCAATGATCGACGGGCCAGCTGGGCAGGTTGTGAGGAGAGTATTACCAACGTGTATTCATGCCTTAGGTTGCCATCTGTCTACACTCCAGAGGCGTGTTTAACACCCCCAAAGTAATGCACGAGAAAAAAAAAGCGAAATGGGAGGATTTGAGTTTGCTGTGCACTCTTTTATGTTCAATAGAGTGAAAATGTTGACCTTCACACCTAACTATGAGTTACTGCAGTGAGCGAGGTACTGTGACACCATACTACGTGAGGTCACCAATTGATACTGCGACGCTACGTAATGAACGAGCTACTGCGACACGTGAGGTCTCTCATGACACCACTTATGAGTTCGTTATTGCAACACGTGTTTGCTGTTCAACACCTCAGCACACCTGGCTTACGTGCCCCCTCACAGAAGGGCGTAAGACCAGCCCCCGCCATCATCTGTAAACAACAGTTTGTATGGTCACTAAATGTTCTTTTCCAATTTATAATAAATCCTCTTGACCTCACCCCCCGTGTTACTGTAGGTGAGAAGTCATTTCTGCCCATTGTTCATTTTCAGTCTTTTGGCTGCTGTGCATTTTTCAATAAACCGTTAATTGTTATTATTATTATTATTATTATTATTATTATTATTATTATTATTATTATATACACACTTTATACGCCACATTATAATAATATCCTTTAAAACTATGTGACCCATCGACCTTAACAGTTTATACTACCCCTGAAGATGTGAATTACACGAAAGCGCTTGGGAACTTCGTGTTTTCTTCTTTCCTGGTGGTTATCAGCATATACCTAGATCACGCGCACCTACAGTGATTTACTTGCATATATATATATATATATATATATATATATATATATATATATATATATATATATATATATATATATATATATATATAAGGCAAAAGGGAAACAATGGAGCACCTTAGCTTTCGTCGTTATTCAAGACATCTTCAGAGGCAACTGAATTACAAGGACCGAGAGAGGCTTAAGTAAGAACATAAGAATGGAGGAAACTGCAGCGGGCCTATTGGCCCATTTATGTATATGAAATACATTGTGTGTGTGTGTGTGTGTGTGTGTGTGCTTGCACAGTTTAAAGGTAGAGAGTTGAAATTTGGTAGGGAGGTGTGGATGTTCTTGGCAAGGGGATGGATGGTCGTGCACTTTCTCCTATCCTTCCATCTGGGGGAAACCGGGTAACGTTACTAGTATATAATGTATATCATCTTTTTCCTAAAATAACATTTTAATTGATATACTGTAGCCCATAGTGTGCGTGCTACTCTCTAGTACCTCCTAGGTTCGAGCCCTAGGTCGAGGATAGATGAAAAAAGATGTTCCCTACTGCAAAAAGGTTTTAACAAAGCTGTATATTTATTTGTAAATGACAGTATGACTAGGTGAAATAAATTCTAGATTATTATAAATAGTCTAGCATAATACATAGGCCATTAAACCACATTTTTAGCCTTATTAATAGAGGGTAAACTGCGATAAAGGTAAAGGAACTGTGCACGCTCAGAAACCAGAATATTAATATACAAACAAATTTACCTTGTAGCGAAGCTGTCACTTTTACCAGATATAAATTATACACAACTACAGTACCCTGCTGCCCCCGTGAAGGTCCCTACCGTCCCTATAAGGGCCTCTGGGATCCCCGCTGCCCCTAGGAAGGCCCATAGGGGCGCCGCTGCATCATGAAGGGCCCATGGGGGCGTCACCACAAACGGCAGGGCTCCTGGGAGTGTGGCTGTCCCTGGTAGAGCCGTTGGTGGCGTCGCCGTCAGTGAGACGGTCCCTGGAAGTCCTCTAGGCCCTGAGAGAGTCCCTGGCAGTGCCAGCGCCCCTCACAGAGCCCCTGGGGGCGCCGCCATCCATGGCATTGCACCTGGGGGCGCCAACGCCCCTGAGGGGGCCCCTGAGCGCGCCACTGTCCCTGGGAGGGCCCTGATCGCGCCGATGTCGTTGGAACATCCTCGAGGGCGCCAGTACCCAGGTACGGACTCTGGAGCGCTGCCATCCCTAGAAGGGCCCCAGGGGGCGCCGTCGCCCCTGAGAGAACGGCTGGGAGTGTGGCTGTCGCTGGGAGAGCTCCTGGGAGCGCCAGCTATCCTGGCGGGGTCCATGGGGGTGACGCTGTTGCTGAGAAGGCCCCTGGGAGCTCCGATGATCCTGGGTGAGTCCTTGGGGGCGACATTGTCCTTGGGAGGGACGCTGAGAATAAGGCGTTCCCTGGGAGAGTCCTTGGGAGCGGCAACGACCCTGCGAAGGTCTTTAGGGACGCCGGTGATTATGGAAAGACCCCTGGCAGCGTCGATGTCCGTGGGAGAAACCCTGAGGTGCCATCGCCCCTGGAATGGCCACTAGAGATAGTTGTTTTTGCACTACTTAAAAGTCTGGTTGATATGACATTAAATAAATACACCGCCCATCTCATTTCCAGTATCATCGTATCCTGAACAATGAAATGGAGAATAAATATCTATCAGGAAAACAAAAATTGGGGTGTTGTGCTGACTGAGTGCTCTGTTCTCCTATTGGCTGTAATTTGGTAGATTTACATTTTAGTCCACCAATCACAGTTAAGTAAGGGATTACTGGTCGAATGCAATATGTATGACATCTCTATCAAATCTCTGGGGATTCTGCCACCTTTGGGATGGCCCCTGGTGTCGCCGCCGCCCCTAGCAGTGACCCTGCTGCCCCTGTGAAGGTCCCCTCCGTGCCTAGAAGGGCATCTTGGAGCCCGGCCGCTCCTAGGAGGGATCATAGCGCCGCCGCTGCTTCATGAAGGGCCCATGGAGGAGTCACCACACCAAGCAGGGCCCCTGAGAGGGTGACTGTCCCTGGTAGAGCCCATGGGGGCGTCGCCGTCCGTGAGAGGGTCCCTGGAAGTGCTCTTAGCTCTGAGAGAGCTCCTGGCAGTACCAGCATCCCTGACAGCGCCCCTAGGGGCGACGCCGTAGACGGCATTATACCTGGGGGCTCCACCGCCTTTCAGAGGGGCCCTGAGCGCGCCAAAGTCCCTGGTAGGGCCCTACCAGGGCACTGGCACCCCCAAAGGAACTCCCAGGGACAGCGACGAGATCGGGGGCCCTCGTTGGGACATTGACGCTCTCAGGGGCCCTCTCAAGTGCGGTGGCGCCCCCACGTGTAATGCCATCTTAAAGCGGCGCCCAAAGGGGCTCTGTCAGGGTCGCTGGCACTGCCTGGGGCTCTCTTAGGGCCTAGAGCACTTCTAGGGACAGTCTCACTGACGGCAGCGCCCCCAAGGGCTCTACCAGGGACAGCAACGCTCCCAGGGGTCCTACCGGGTAGGGTGACGCCCCCATGGGCCCTTCCTGATGCAGCGGCGCCGCTATGGACCCTCCTAGGGGCGGCGGGGCTACCAAAGGCCCTTATAGGGACGGTAGGGACCTTCACAGGGTCAGTAGGGTCATTGCTAGGGGCGGCGGCGACCCTAGGGGCCATCCCAAGAGTTGCAAAACCCCCAGAGATTTGATAGAGATGTCGTACATATTGTATTCGTCCAGTAAACCCATACTTAACTGTGATTGGTGGATTAAAATGTAAATCCACCAAATTACAGCCAATAGGAGAACAGAGCACTCAGTCAGCACAACACCCCAACTTATGTTTTCCTGTTGCATATTTATTCTCCATTTCTTTTTTCAGAATACGATGATACTGGAAATGTGATGTACGTTGGATTATGTTACGTCATATCTCCCAGACATGTAAATAGTGCAAAAACAACTACCCCAAGTGGCCTTTACACGGGCGATGGCACCTCAGGGTTTCTCCCAGGGACAGCAACGCTGCCAGGGTTCTTTCCATAATCACCGGCGCCCCCAAGGACCCTGCCAAGGTCGCTGCCGTTCCCAGGGACTCTCCCAGGGAAAGCCACACTCTCAGCGTCCCTCCCAAGGACAGTAGCGCCCCCAGGGGCTCACACAGAATCAACGGAGCTCCCAGGGGCCTTCCCAGCGACAGCGGCAACCCCAAGGACCCCGCCAAGATTGCTGGCGCTCCCAGGAGCTCTCCCAGGGACTGCAGGATCCCTGCCGTTCTCCCAGGAACGATGGCGCCCCCAGGGGCCCTTCCAGGTACCTCAGCGCCCCAGGAACCCTACCACGGCACTGGCGCTCCCCGAGGTTCTCCCAGGGACAGCGGTGCAATCTTTGGCCCTCCCAGAAACAGTGGCGCGCTCAGGGGCCCCCTCAAGGGCGGCGGCTCCCCCAGGAGCAATGCTATGGACGGCAGCGCCCCCAGGGGCTTGTCAGGGGCGCTGGCACTGCTACAGGCTGTCTCAGGGATAAAGGGCACTTCCAGGGACCCTCTGAGGGACGGCAACGCGTCATGAGCTCGCCCAGGGACAGCCACGCTCCCAGCCGTTCTACCAGGGACGACAGCGTCCCCAAGGGCCCTCCCAAGGACGGCAGCGCCATAGGGGTCCTACCAGGTCACTGACGCTTCCCGAGGATCTCCCAGGGACAGCAGTGTGATCAGGGGCGCTCCCAGGGTCAGTGGCGCGCCCAGGGGCCCCCTGAAAAGCGGTGGCGCCCACAGGGGCAATGCCACGGACGGCGGCGGCCCCAGGGGCTCTGTCAGGAGCGCTGGCACAGCCAGGGGCTATCTCAGGGCCAAGGACACTTACAGGGCCGCTCTCAGGGACGGCGACGCCTCCATGGGCCCTATTAGGGACAGCCACGCTCCCAGGGGCCCTGCCGGGTATGGTGATGCCCCCATGGGCCCTGCCGAGTAGTGTGACGCCTCCATGGGCCCTTCCTGAAGAAGCGGCGCCGCTATGGGCCATCCTAGGGGCGTCGGGGCTCCCAAAAGCCCTTATAGGGATGGTAGGGACCTTCACAAGGGCATCAGGGTCATTGCTAGGGGCGGCGGCAACACCAGGGGCCATCCCAAGAGCTGCAGAACCCCCAGAGATTTGGTAGAGATGTCGTACATATTGCATTCGTCCAGTAATCCCTTACTTAACTGTGATTGGTGGAATAAAATGGAAATCCACCAAATTACAGCCAATAGGAGACCAGAGCACTCAGTCAGCACAACACCCCAATTTATGTTTTCCTGTTGGATATTTATTCTCCATTTCATTGTTCAGGATACGATGATACTGGAAATGTGATGGGCGGCGTATTATTTAACGTCTCTATCTCACAGACTTTTAAAAAGTGCAAAAAAAAAATAGTCCTAAAGACCTTTACACAGGCGATGGCACCTCCGAGTCTCTCCCAGGGACAGCGACGTTGCCAGGAGTCTTTCCATAATCACCAGCGTCCCCAAGGACCCTGCCAGGGTCGCTGCCCCTAACAGGGACTCTCCCAGGGAAAGCCTTACTCGCAGCGTCCCTCCCAAGGACAGTGGCGCCCCAAGGGGCTCACCCAGGATCAGCGGAGCTCCCAGGGGCCTTTCTAGCAACAGCGGCACCCCAAAGGACCGCGCCAGGATCTCTGGCGCTCCCAGGAGCTCTCCCAGGGACAGCCATACTCCCAGTCGTTCTTAGAGGGACGACGGCGCACCCAGACGCTCACCCACGGACGGCAGTGCCCCAGGGACCCTACCAGGGCACTGGCGCCCCAGAAGATCTCTCAGGGACAGCGGCGCGATCAGGGGCCCTCCCAGGGACATTGGAGCGCTCAGGGGCTACCTAAAGGGCGGTCGCGCCCCCAGGTGCAATGCCATGGACGTCGGCACCCCCAGGGGCTCTGTCAGGGTCGCTGGCACTGCCAGGGGACTCTCGCAGGGCCAAGAGCACTTCCAGGGACCCTCTAACGGACGGCGACGCACCCAAGGGCTCTTACAGGGACAGCCACGCTCGAAGGGGCCCTGCCGGGAGTGGCGACGTCCTCATGGGCCCTTCATGAAGCAGCGGCGCCGCTATGGGCCCTCCTACGGGCGGCGAGGCTCCGAGGCGCCCTTCTTGGGACGGAGGTTACTTTTACACGGGCAGCAGGTTTACTGCTGGGGGCGGCGGCGATCCCAGGGGCCATCCCAAAGGCGGCGGAACCCCCAGAGATTACCCCTAACCTCTTCTCATCTCGTTGTGGTTGAGGTGATGTAGCCTCAGTCCACTGGTGTTGGTGATGTAGCCTTCTGTCATCTGGTGTTGTTTTTGCACTATTTAAAAGTCTGGGTGATATGACGTTAAATAAATACACCGCCCATCACATTTCCAATATTATTTTATCCTGTACAATGAAATGGAGAATAAATATGCAACAGGAAAACATAAGTTGGGGTGTTGTGCTGACTGAGTGCTCTGTTCTCCTATTGGCTGTAATTTGGTGGATTTACATTTTAGTCCACCAATCACAGTTAAGTAAGGGATTACTGGAAGAATGCAATATGTACGACATCTCTATCAAATCTCTGGGGGTTCCGCCGCCCTTGGGATGGCCGCCCCTAGCAATGACCCTATTGCCTTTGTGAAGGTCCCCTCCGTCCCTAGCAGGGCGTCTTGGAGCCCAGCGGCCCCTAGGAGGGCCCATAGCGGCGCCGCTGCTTCATGAAAGGCCCATGCGGGAGTCACCACATCCGGCAGGGCCCCTGAGAGCGTGGCTGTCCCTGATAGAGCCCTTGAGGGCGTTACCGTCCGTCAGAGGGTCCCTAGAAGTGCTCTTGGCCCTGAGAGAACCCTTGGCAGTGCCAGCGCTTGTGACAGAGCCCCTGGGGGTGCCGCCGTCCATGGCATTGCACCTGGGGGCGCCACCGCTCCTGAGAAGGCCCCTGAGAGTGCCAATGTCTCTGGGAAGGCGCCTGATCGCCCCGCAGTCCCTGGGAGATCCTCTGGGGGCGCCAGAGCCCTGGTAGGGCTCCTGAGGCACTGCCGTCCCTGGGATTGCCCTTGGGGACGCTATCGTCCATGGGAGAACGGCTGGGAGCGTGTCTGTCCCTGGGAGAGCTCCTGGGAGCGGCAGCAATCCTGGCGGCGTCCATGGGGGTGCCGCTGTTGCTAGGAAGTCCCCTGGGAGCTCCGCTGGCCCTGGGTGAGCCAGTGGGGGCGCCAGTGTCGTTGGGAGGGACGCTTAAAGTGTGGCTTTCCCTGGGAGAGTCCCTGGGAGCGGGAGCGACCCTGGCAGGGTCCTTGGGGCGCCGATGATCATTTAAAGATCCCTGGCAGCGTCGCTGTCCCTGGGAGAAACCCTGAGGTGCCATCGCCCCTGTAATGGCTCCTAGGGGTAGTTGTTTTTGCACTATTTAAAAGTCTGCGTGACATGACGTTAAATAGATACACCGCCCATCACATTTCCAATATTATTGTATCCTGTACAATGAAATGGAGAATAAATATCCAACAGGAAAACATAAGATGGGGTGTTGTGCTGACTGAGTGCTCTGTTCTCCTATTGGCTGTAATTTGGTGGATTTACATTTTAGTCCACCAATCACAGTTAAGTAAGGAATTACTGACGAATGCAATATGTACGACATCTCTATCAAATCTCGGGGATCTGCAGCTCTTGGGATGGCCCCTGAGGTTGCTGCCGCCCCTAGCAATGACCCTGCTGCCTCTGAGAAGGACCCGACCGTCCCTATAAGGGCTTCTGGGATCCCCGCCACCCCTTGGAGCTCCCATAGAGGCGCCGCTGCATCGGGAGGGGCCCATGGGGGTGTCGCCCTACCCGGCAGGGCCCCTGGGAACGTGGTTGTCCCTAGTAGAGCCCATAAGGGGGTCGCCATACCTGAGAGGGTCCCTGGAAGTGTCCTTGGCCCTGAGGGAGAACCTGGCAGTGACAGCGCCCATGACATACCCCCTAGGGGCGCCGCCGGCCATGGCATTGTCCCTGTGGGCGCCAACTCCCTTGAGGGGGCCCCTGGGCGCGCCAACGACCCTGGTAGCGCCCCTGAACGCGCTGCTGTCCCTGGGAGATCCTCGGGGGGCGCCAGTGCCCTGTTAGGGCCCCTTGGGTGCTGCCGTACTTGGAAGGGCCCCTGGGGGCGCCGTCGTCCCTGGGAGAACGGCTGGGAGCGTGGCTGTCCCTGGGAAAGCTCATGGGGGTGTCACCGTCCCTGACAGGGTCCCTGGAAGTGCCCTTTGTCCCTGAGAGAGACCCTAGCAGTGCCAGCGCCCCTGACAGAGCCCCTGGGGGCACAGCCGTCCATGGCATTGCCCCTGGGGGAGCTGCCGCCCTTAAGGGGGCCCCTGAGCGTGCCAGTATCCTTAGGAGGGGCCCTGATCGCGCCGCTGTCCTTGGGAGATCCTGGGGGACGGAAGTGCCCTTGTAGGGCCCCTGGGGCGGTCCCGTATCTGGAAGGGCCCCTGGGGGAGCCGACGTCCCTGGAAGAACGACTCGGAGCGTGGCTGTCCCTGGGAGAGTTTCGATTAGCGCCAGCGACCCTGGCGGGGTCCTTGGGGTGCCGCTGATGCTGGGAAGGCCCCTGTGAGCTCCGCTGACCCTGGGTGAGCCCCTGGGAGCGCCACTGTCCTTTCGCGGGACGCTGAGAGTGTGGCTTTCCCTGGGAGAGTCCCTGGGAGCGGGAGCACCCTGGCAGGGGCCTTGGGGGCGCCGGTGATCATTGAAAGACCCCAGGCAGCGTCCATGTCCGTGGGAGAAACCCTGAGGTGCCATCGCCCCTGTAATGGCTCGTAGGGGTAGTTGTTTTTGCACTATTTAAAAGTCTGGGAGACATGACGTTAAATAGATACACCGCCCATCACATTTCCAATATTATTGTATCCTGTACAATGAAATGGAGAATAAATATCCAACAGGAAAACATAAGATGGGGTGTTGTGCTGACTGAGTGCTCTGTTCTCCTATTGGCTGTAATTTGGTGGATTTACATTTTAGTCCACCAATCACAGTTAAGTAAGGAATTACTGACGACTGCAATATGTACGACATCTCCATCAAATCTCGGGGTTCTGCAGCTCTTGGGATGGCCCCTGGGGTTTCTGCCGCCCCTAGCAATGACCCTGCTGCCTCTGAGAAGGTCCCGACCGTCCCTATAAGGGCGTCTGGGATAACCGCCGCCCCTACGAGTTCCCATAGAGGCGCCGCTGCATCGGGAGGGGACCATGGGGGTGTCGCCCTACCCGGCAGGGCCCCTGGGAACGTGGTTGTCCCTAGTAGAGCCCATAAGGGCGTCGCCATACCTGAGAGGGCCCCTGGAAGTGTCCTTGGCCCTGAGGGAGAACCTGGCAGTGCCAGCGATCCTGACAAACCCCCTAGGGGCGCCGCCGTCCATGGCATTGTCCCTGTGGGCGCCAACGCCCTTGAGGGGGCCCCTGGGCGCGCCACTGACCCTGTTAGCGCCCCTGAACGCGCTGCTGTCCCTGGCAGATCCTCGGGGGGCACCAGTGCCCTGTAAGGGCCCCTTGGGCGCTGTCGTCCTTGGAAGGGCCCCTGGGGGCGTAGTCGTCCCTGGGAGAACGGCTGGGAGCGTGGCTATCCCTGGGAAAGCTCATGGGTGTGTCACCGTCCCTGACAGGGTCCCTGGAAGTGCCCTTTGTCCCTGAGAGAGACCCTAGCAGTGCCAGCGCCCCTGACAGAGCCCCTGGGGGCACCGCCGTCCATGGCATTGCCCCTGGGGGAGCTACCGCCCTTAAGGGGGCCCCTGAGCGTGCCACTATCCTTAGGAGGGACCCTGATCGCGCCGCTGTCCCTGGGAGATCCTGGGGGACGCAACTGCCCTTGTAGGGCCCCTGGGGCGCTCACGTATCTGGAAGGGCCCCTGGGGGAGCCGTCGTCCCTGGAAGAACGACTGGGAGCGTGGATGTCCCTGGGAGAGTTTCGATTAGCGCCAGCGACCCTGGCGGGGTCCTTAGGGGTGCCGCTGTTGCTGGGAAGGCCCCTGAGAGCTCCGCTGACCCTGGGTGAGCCCCTGGGAGCGCCACTGTCCTTTCGAGGGACGATGAGAGTGTGGCTTTCCCTGGGAGAGTCCCTTTGAGCCGGAGCACCCTGGCAGGGTCCTTGGGGGCGCCGGTGATCATGGAAAGACCCCTGGCAGCGTCGCTGTCCGTGGGAGAAACACTGAGGTGCCATCGCCCCTGTAATGGCTCGTAGGGGTAGTTGTTTTTGCACTATTTAAAAGTCTGGGTGATATGACGTTAAATAGATACACCGCCCATCACATTTCCAATATTATTGTATCCTGTACAATGAAATGGAGAATAAATATCCAACAGGAAAACATAAGTTGGGGTGTTGTGCTGACTGAGTGCTCTGTTCTCCTATTGGCTGTAATTTGGTGGATTTACATTTTAGTCCACCAATCACAGTTAGTAAGGAATTACTGACGACTGCAATATGTACGACATCTCCATCAAATCTCGGGGTTCTGCAGCTCTTGGGATGGCCCCTGGGGTTTCTGCCGCCCCTAGCAATGACCCTGCTGCCTCTGAGAAGGTCCCGACCGTCCCTATAAGGGCGTCTGGGATAACCGCCGCCCCTACGAGTTCCCATAGAGGCGCCGCTGCATCGGGAGGGGACCATGGGGGTGTCGCCCTACCCGGCAGGGCCCCTGGGAACGTGGTTGTCCCTAGTAGAGCCCATAAGGGCGTCGCCATACCTGAGAGGGCCCCTGGAAGTGTCCTTGGCCCTGAGGGAGAACCTGGCAGTGCCAGCGATCCTGACAAACCCCCTAGGGGCGCCGCCGTCCATGGCATTGTCCCTGTGGGCGCCAACGCCCTTGAGGGGGCCCCTGGGCGCGCCACTGACCCTGTTAGCGCCCCTGAACGCGCTGCTGTCCCTGGCAGATCCTCGGGGGGCACCAGTGCCCTGTAAGGGCCCCTTGGGCGCTGCCGTCCTTGGAAGGGCCCCTGGGGGCGTAGTCGTCCCTGGGAGAACGGCTGGGAGCGTGGCTATCCCTGGGAAAGCTCATGGGTGTGTCACCGTCCCTGACAGGGTCCCTGGAAGTGCCCTTTGTCCCTGAGAGAGACCCTAGCAGTGCCAGCGCCCCTGACAGAGCCCCTGGGGGCACCGCCGTCCATGGCATTGCCCCTGGTGGAGCTACCGCCCTTAAGGGGGCCCCTGAGCGTGCCACTATCCTTAGGAGGGACCCTGATCGCGCCGCTGTCCCTGGGAGATCCTGGGGGACGCAAGTGCCCTTGTAGGGCCCCTGGGGCGCTCACGTATCTGGAAGGGCCCCTGGGGGAGCCGTCGTCCCTGGAAGAACGACTGGGAGCGTGGATGTCCCTGGGAGAGTTTCGATTAGCGCCAGCGACCCTGGCGGGGTCCTTAGGGGTGCCGCTGTTGCTGGGAAGGCCCCTGAGAGCTCCGCTGACCCTGGGTGAGCCCCTGGGAGCGCCACTGTCCTTTCGAGGGACGATGAGAGTGTGGCTTTCCCTGGGAGAGTCCCTTTGAGCCGGAGCACCCTGGCAGGGTCCTTGGGGGCGCCGGTGATCATGGAAAGACCCCTGGCAGCGTCGCTGTCCGTGGGAGAAACACTGAGGTGCCATCGCCCCTGTAGTGGCTCGTAGGGGTAGTTGTTTTTGCACTATTTAAAAGTCTGGGTGATATGACGTTAAATAGATACACCGCCCATCACATTTCCAATATTATTGTATCCTGTACAATGAAATGGAGAATAAATATCCAACAGGAAAACATAAGTTGGGGTGTTGTGCTGACTGAGTGCTCTGTTCTCCTATTGGCTGTAATTTGGTGGATTTACATTTTAGTCCACCAATCACAGTTAAGTAAGGAATTACTGACGACTGCAATATGTACGACATCTCCATCAAATCTCGGGGTTCTGCAGCTCTTGGGATGGCCCCTGGGGTTTCTGCCGCCCCTAGCAATGACCCTGCTGCCTCTGAGAAGGTCCCGACCGTCCCTATAAGGGCGTCTGGGATAACCGCCGCCCCTACGAGTTCCCATAGAGGCGCCGCTGCATCGGGAGGGGACCATGGGGGTGTCGCCCTACCCGGCAGGGCCCCTGGGAACGTGGTTGTCCCTAGTAGAGCCCATAAGGGCGTCGCCATACCTGAGAGGGCCCCTGGAAGTGTCCTTGGCCCTGAGGGAGAACCTGGCAGTGCCAGCGATCCTGACAAACCCCCTAGGGGCGCCGCCGTCCATGGCATTGTCCCTGTGGGCGCCAACGCCCTTGAGGGGGCCCCTGGGCGCGCCACTGACCCTGTTAGCGCCCCTGAACGCGCTGCTGTCCCTGGCAGATCCTCGGGGGGCACCAGTGCCCTGTAAGGGCCCCTTGGGCGCTGTCGTCCTTGGAAGGGCCCCTGGGGGCGTAGTCGTCCCTGGGAGAACGGCTGGGAGCGTGGCTATCCCTGGGAAAGCTCATGGGTGTGTCACCGTCCCTGACAGGGTCCCTGGAAGTGCCCTTTGTCCCTGAGAGAGACCCTAGCAGTGCCAGCGCCCCTGACAGAGCCCCTGGGGGCACCGCCGTCCATGGCATTGCCCCTGGGGGAGCTACCGCCATTAAGGGGGCCCCTGAGCGTGCCACTATCCTTAGGAGGGACCCTGATCGCGCCGCTGTCCCTGGGAGATCCTGGGGGACGCAAGTGCCCTTGTAGGGCCCCTGGGGCGCTCACGTATCTGGAAGGGCCCCTGGGGGAGCCGTCGTCCCTGGAAGAACGACTGGGAGCGTGGATGTCCCTGGGAGAGTTTCGATTAGCGCCAGCGACCCTGGCGGGGTCCTTAGGGGTGCCGCTGTTGCTGGGAAGGCCCCTGAGAGCTCCGCTGACCCTGGGTGAGCCCCTGGGAGCGCCACTGTCCTTTCGAGGGACGATGAGAGTGTGGCTTTCCCTGGGAGAGTCCCTTTGAGCCGGAGCACCCTGGCAGGGTCCTTGGGGGCGCCGGTGATCATGGAAAGACCCCTGGCAGCGTCGCTGTCCGTGGGAGAAACACTGAGGTGCCATCGCCCCTGTAATGGCTCGTAGGGGTAGTTGTTTTTGCACTATTTAAAAGTCTGGGTGATATGACGTTAAATAGATACACCGCCCATCACATTTCCAATATTATTGTATCCTGTACAATGAAATGGAGAATAAATATCCAACAGGAAAACATAAGTTGGGGTGTTGTGCTGACTGAGTGCTCTGTTCTCCTATTGGCTGTAATTTGGTGGATTTACATTTTAGTCCACCAATCACAGTTAAGTAAGGAATTACTGACGACTGCAATATGTACGACATCTCCATCAAATCTCGGGGTTCTGCAGCTCTTGGGATGGCCCCTGGGGTTTCTGCCGCCCCTAGCAATGACCCTGCTGCCTCTGAGAAGGTCCCGACCGTCCCTATAAGGGCGTCTGGGATAACCGCCGCCCCTACGAGTTCCCATAGAGGCGCCGCTGCATCGGGAGGGGACCATGGGGGTGTCGCCCTACCCGGCAGGGCCCCTGGGAACGTGGTTGTCCCTAGTAGAGCCCATAAGGGCGTCGCCATACCTGAGAGGGCCCCTGGAAGTGTCCTTGGCCCTGAGGGAGAACCTGGCAGTGCCAGCGATCCTGACAAACCCCCTAGGGGCGCCGCCGTCCATGGCATTGTCCCTGTGGGCGCCAACGCCCTTGAGGGGGCCCCTGGGCGCGCCACTGACCCTGTTAGCGCCCCTGAACGCGCTGCTGTCCCTGGCAGATCCTCGGGGGGCACCAGTGCCCTGTAAGGGCCCCTTGGGCGCTGCCGTCCTTGGAAGGGCCCCTGGGGGCGTAGTCGTCCCTGGGAGAACGGCTGGGAGCGTGGCTATCCCTGGGAAAGCTCATGGGTGTGTCACCGTCCCTGACAGGGTCCCTGGAAGTGCCCTTTGTCCCTGAGAGAGACCCTAGCAGTGCCAGCGCCCCTGACAGAGCCCCTGGGGGCACCGCCGTCCATGGCATTGCCCCTGGGGGAGCTACCGCCCTTAAGGGGGCCCCTGAGCGTGCCACTATCCTTAGGAGGGACCCTGATCGCGCCGCTGTCCCTGGGAGATCCTGGGGGACGCAAGTGCCCTTGTAGGGCCCCTGGGGCGCTCACGTATCTGGAAGGGCCCCTGGGGGAGCCGTCGTCCCTGGAAGAACGACTGGGAGCGTGGATGTCCCTGGGAGAGTTTCGATTAGCGCCAGCGACCCTGGCGGGGTCCTTAGGGGTGCCGCTGTTGCTGGGAAGGCCCCTGAGAGCTCCGCTGACCCTGGGTGAGCCCCTGGGAGCGCCACTGTCCTTTCGAGGGACGATGAGAGTGTGGCTTTCCCTGGGAGAGTCCCTTTGAGCCGGAGCACCCTGGCAGGGTCCTTGGGGGCGCCGGTGATCATGGAAAGACCCCTGGCAGCGTCGCTGTCCGTGGGAGAAACACTGAGGTGCCATCGCCCCTGTAATGGCTCGTAGGGGTAGTTGTTTTTGCACTATTTAAAAGTCTGGGTGATATGACGTTAAATAGATACACCGCCCATCACATTTCCAATATTATTGTATCCTGTACAATGAAATGGAGAATAAATATCCAACAGGAAAACATAAGTTGGGGTGTTGTGCTGACTGAGTGCTCTGTTCTCCTATTGGCTGTAATTTGGTGGATTTACATTTTAGTCCACCAATCACAGTTAAGTAAGGAATTACTGACGACTGCAATATGTACGACATCTCCATCAAATCTCGGGGTTCTGCAGCTCTTGGGATGGCCCCTGGGGTTTCTGCCGCCCCTAGCAATGACCCTGCTGCCTCTGAGAAGGTCCCGACCGTCCCTATAAGGGCGTCTGGGATAACCGCCGCCCCTACGAGTTCCCATAGAGGCGCCGCTGCATCGGGAGGGGACCATGGGGGTGTCGCCCTACCCGGTAGGGCCCCTGGGAACGTGGTTGTCCCTAGTAGAGCCCATAAGGGCGTCGCCATACCTGAGAGGGCCCCTGGAAGTGTCCTTGGCCCTGAGGGAGAACCTGGCAGTGCCAGCGATCCTGACAAACCCCCTAGGGGCGCCGCCGTCCATGGCATTGTCCCTGTGGGCGCCAACGCCCTTGAGGGGGCCCCTGGGCGCGCCACTGACCCTGTTAGCGCCCCTGAACGCGCTGCTGTCCCTGGCAGATCCTCGGGGGGCACCAGTGCCCTGTTAGGGCCCCTTGGGCGCTGCCGTCCTTGGAAGGGCCCCTGGGGGCGTAGTCGTCCCTGGGAGAACGGCTGGGAGCGTGGCTATCCCTGGGAAAGCTCATGGGTGTGTCACCGTCCCTGACAGGGTCCCTGGAAGTGCCCTTTGTCCCTGAGAGAGACCCTATCAGTGCCAGCGCCCCTGGGGGCACCGCCGTCCATGGCATTGCCCCTGGGGGAGCAACCGCCCTTAAGGGGGCCCCTGAGCGTGCCACTATCCTTAGGAGGGACCCTGACCGCGCCGCTGTCACTGGGAGATCCTGGGGGACGCAAGTGCCCTGGTAGGGCCCCTGGGGCGCTCCCGTATCTGGAAGGGCTCCTGGGGGAGCCGTCGTCCCTGGAAGAACGACTGGGAGCGCGGCTGTCCCTGGGAGAGTTCCGATTGGCCCCAGTGACCCTGGCGGGGTCCTTGGGGTGCCGCTGTTGCTGGGAAGGCCCCTGAGAGCTTCGCTGACCCTGGGTGAGCCCCTCGGAGCGCCACTGTCCTTGCGAGGGACGCTGAGAGTGTGGCTTTCCCTGGGAGAGTCCCTGGGAGCGGGAGCACCCTGGCAGGGGCCTTGGGGGCGCCGGTGATCATGGAAAGACCCCTGGCAGCGTCGCTGTCCGTGGGAGAAACCCTGAGGTGTCATCGCCCTTTGTAATGGCTCCTAGGAGCAGTTGTTTTTGCACTATTTAAAAGTCTGGGTGACATGACGTTAAATAGATACACCGCCCATCATATTTCCAATATTATTGTATCATGTACAATGAAATGGAGAATAAATATCCAACAGGAAAACATAAGTTGGGGTGTTGTGCTGACTGAGTGCTCTGTTCTCCTATTGGCTGAAATTTGGTGGATTTACATTTTAGTCCACCAATCACAGTTAAGTAAGGAATTACTGACGAATGCAATATGTACGACATCTCTATCAAATCTCGGGGGTTTGCAGCTCTTGGGATGGCCCCTGGGGTTCCTACCGCCCCTAGCAATGACCCTGCTGCCTCTGAGAAGGTCCCGACCGTCCCTATAAGGGCGTCTGGGATCCCCGCCGCCCTTAGGAGCTCCCATAGAGGCGCCGCTGCATCGGGAGGGGCCCAGGGGGAGTCGCCCTACCCGGCAGGGCCCCTGGGAACGTGGTTGTCCCTAGTAGAGCCCATAAGGGCGTCGCCATACCTGAGAGGGCCCCTGGAAGTGTCCTTGGCCCTGAGGGAGAACCTGGCACTCCCAGCGCCCATGACACACCCCCTTGGGGCGCCGCCGGCTATGGCATTGTCCCTGTGGGCGCCAACGCCCTTGAGGGGGCCCCTGGGCGCGCCACCGACCCTGGTAGCGCCCCTGAACGCGCTGCTGTCCCTGGGAGATCCTCGGGGGGCGCCAGTGCCCTGTTAGGGCCCCTTGGGCGCTGCCGTCCTTGGAAGCGCCCCTGGGGGCGCCGTCGGCCCTGGGAGAACGGCTGGGAGCGTGGCTGTGCCTAGGAAAGGTCATGGGGGTGTCACCGTCCCTGACAGGGTCCCTGGAAGTGCCCTTTGACCCTGAGAGAGACCCTAGCAGTGCCAGCGCCCCTGACAGAGCCCCTGGGGGCACCGCCGTCCATGGCATTGCCCCTGGGGGAGCTACCGCCCTTAAGGGGGCCCCTGAGCGTGCCACTATCCTTAGGAGGGACCCTGATCGCGCCGCTGTCCCTGGGAGATCCTGGGGGACGCAAGTGCCCTTGTAGGGCCCCTGGGGCGCTCACGTATCTGGAAGGGCCCCTGGGGGAGCCGTCGTCCCTGGAAGAACGACTGGGAGCGTGGCTGTCCCTGGGAGAGTTTCGATTAGCGCCAGCCACCCTGGCGGGGTCCTTGGGGTGCAGCTGTTGCTGGGAAGGCCCCTGAGAGCTCCGCTGACCCTGGGTGAGCCCCTGGGAGCGCCACTGTCCTTTCGAGGGACGCTGAGAGTGTGGCTTTCCCTGGGAGAGTCCCTGGGAGCGGGAGCACCCTGGCAGGGGCCTTGGGGGCGCCGGTGATCATGGAAAGACCCCTGGCAGCGTCGCTGTCCGTGGGAGAAACACTGAGGTGCCATCGCCCCTGTAATGGCTACAAGGGGTAGTTGTTTTTGCACTATTTAAAAGTCTGGGTGACATGACGTTAAATAGATACACCGCCCATCACATTTCCAATATTATCGTATCATGTACAATGAAATGGAGAATAAATATCCAACAGGAAAACATAAGTTGGGGTGTTGTGCTGACTGAGTGCTCTGTTCTCCTATTGGCTGAAATTTGGTGGATTTACATTTTAGTCCACCAATCACAGTTAAGTAAGGAATTACTGACGACTGCAATAAGGACGACATCTCTATCAAATCTCGGGGTTCTGCAGCTCTTGGGATTGCCCCTGGGGTTTCTGCCGCCCCTAGCAATGACCCTGCTGCCTCTGAGAAGGTCCCGACCGTCCCTATAAGGGCGTCTGGGATAACCGCCGCCCCTACGAGTTCCCATAGAGGCGCCGCTGCATCGGGAGGGGCCCATGGGGGTGTCGCCCTACCCGGCAGGGCCCCTGGGAACGTGGTTGTCCCTAGTAGAGCCCATAAGGGCGTCGCCATACCTGAGAGGGCCCCTGGATGTGTCCTTGGCCCTGAGGGAGAACCTGGCAGTGACAGCGCCCATGACAAACCCCCTAGGGGCGCCGCCGGCCATGGCATTGTCCCTGTGGGCGCCAACGCCCTTGAGGGGGCCCCTGGGCGCGCCACCGACCCTGGTAGCGCCCCTGAACGCGCTGCTGTCCCTGGGAGATCCTCGGGGGGCGCCAGTGCCCTGTTAGGGCCCCTTGGGCGCTGCCGTCCTTGGAAGGGCCCCTGGGGGCGCCGTCGTCCCTGGGACAACGGCTGGGAGCGTGGCTGTCCCTGGGAAAGCTCATGGGGTGTCACCGTACCTGACAGGGTCCCTGGAACTGCCCTTTGTCCCTGAGAGAGACCCTAGCAGTGCCAGCGCCCCTGACAGAGCCCCTGGGGGCACCGCCGTCCATGGCATTGCCCCTGGGGGAGCTACCGCCCTTAAGGGGGCCCCTGAGCATGCCACTATCCTTAGGAGGGACCCTGACCGCGCCGCTGTCACTGGGAGATCCTGGGGGACGCAAGTGCCCTGGTAGGGCCCCTGGGGCGCTCCCGTATCTGGAAGGGCTCCTGGGGGAGCCGTCGTCCCTGGAAGAACGACTGGGAGCGCGGCTGTCCCTGGGAGAGTTCCGATTGGCCCCAGTGACCCTGGCGGGGTCCTTGGGGTGCTGCTGTTGCTGGGAAGGCCCCTGAGAGCTCCGCTGACCCTGGGTGAGCCCCTCGGTGCGCCACTGTCCTTGCGAGGGACGCTGAGAGTGTGGCTTTCCCTGGGAGAGTCCCTGGGAGCGGGAGCACCCTGGCAAGGTTCTTGGGGGCGCCGGTGATCATGGAAAGACCCCAGGCAGCGTCGCTGTCCGTGGGAGAAACCCTGAGGTGCCATCGCCCCTGTAATGGCTCCTAGCGGTAGTTGTTTTTGCACTATTTAAAAGTCTGGGTGATATGACGTTAAATAGATACACCGCCCATCACATTTCCAATATTATTGTATCCTGTACAATGAAATGGAGAATAAATATCCAACAGGAAAACATAAGTTGGGGTGTTGTGCTGACTGAGTGCTCTGTTCTCCTATTGGCTGTAATTTGGTGGATTTACATTTTAGTCCACCAATCACAGTTAAGTAAGGGATTACTGGAAGAATGCAATATGTACGACATCTGTATCAAATCTCTGGGGGTTCCGCCGCCCTTGGGATGGCCGCTAGAGTCGCCGCCGCCCCTACCAGTGACCCTGCTGCCTTTGTGAAGGTCCCCTCCGTCCCTAGCAGGGCGTCTTGGAGCCCCGCCGCCCCTAGGACGGCCCATAGCGGCGCCACCGCTTCATGAAAGGCCCATGCGGGAGTCACCACATCCGGCAGGGCCCCTGAGAGCGTGGCTGTCCCTGTATAGAGCCCTTGAGGGCGTTACCATCCGTCAGAGGGTCCCTAGAAGTGCTCTTGTCCCTGAGAGAACCCTTGGCAGTGCCAGCGCTTGTGACAGAGCCCCAGGGGGTGCCGCCGTCCATGGCATTGCACCTGGGGGCGCCACCGCTCTTGAGGGGGCCCCTGAGAGTGCCAATGTCCCTGGGAAGGCCCCTGATCGCCCCGCAGTCCCTGGGAGATCCTCTGGGGGCGGCAGTGCCCTGGTAGGGCCCCTGAGGCGCTGCCGTCCCTGGGATTGCCCCTGGTGGCGCCATCGTCCCTGGGAAAACGGCTGGGAGCGTGTCTGTCCCTGGGAGAGCTCCTGGGAGCGGCAGCAATCCTGGCGGCGTCCATGGGGGTGCCGCTGTTGCTAGGAAGTCCCCTGGGAGCTCCGCTGGCCCTGGGTGAGCCAGTGGGGGCTGCAGAACCCCCAGAGATTTGATAAAGATGTCATACATATTGCATTCGTCAGTATTCCCTTACTTACATGTAAATCCCCCACATTACAGCCAATAGGAGAACAGAGCACTCTGTCAGCATAACACCCCAACTTATGTTTTCCTGTTGGATATTTATTCTCCATTTCATTGTACAGGATACAATGATACTGGAAATGTGATGGGCAGTGTATTTATTTAACGTCATATCACCCAGACTTTTAAGTAGTGCAAAAACAACTACCCCTAGGGGCCATTACAGGGGTGATGGCTCCTCAGGGTTTCTCCCATGGACAGCGACCCTGCCAGTATTCTTTCCATGACCATCGGCGCCCCCCCCAAGGACCCTGCCAAGGTCGCTGCCGCTCCCAGGGAAAGCCACACTCTAAGCATCCCTCCCAACGACAGTGGCGCCTCCAGGGGCCCACCCAGGGTCAACGGAGCTCCCAGGGGCCTTCCCAGCAACAGTTGCACCCCCAAGGACCCCGCCAAGATCGCTGGCGCTCCCAGGAGCTCTCCCAGGGCCAGCCAAACTCTTAGCCGTTCTCCCAGGGACGACAGCGCCCCCAGGGGCCCTACCAGGGCATTGGCGCCCCCCAAGAATCTCCCATTGACAGTGGCGCGATGAGTGGCCCTCCCTGGGACTTTGGCGCACTCAAGGGAGGTGGCGCCCCCAGGTGCAATGTCATGGACGGCGGCGCCCCCAGGGGCTCACCCAGGGCCAGCAGAGCTCCCAGTGGCCTTCCCAGCAACAGCGGCACCCCCAAGGACCCCGCCAGGATCGCTGGCGCTCCCATGAGCTCTCCCAGGGACAGACACGCTCCCAGCCGTTCTCTCAGGGACGATGGCGCCCCCAGGGACCCTCTGAGGGACGGCAGCGCCTCAGGGGCCCTACCAGGGCACTGGCGCCCCCTGAAGATCTTCCAGGGACAGCAGGGCGATCAGGGGCCCTCCCAGGGACATTGGCGCACTCAGGGGCCCCTCAAGGGCGGTGGTGCCCCCAGGTGCAATGCCATGGACGGCAGCGCCCCCAGGGGCTGTCTGGGGCGCTGGCACTGCCAGAGGCTCTCTCAAGGCCAAGAGCACTTCCAGGGACCCTCTAACGGACAGCGACGCACCCAAGGCCTCTACCAGGAACAGCCACACTCTAAGGGGCCGTGCCGGGTGTGGTAATGCCCCCATGGGCCCTTCATGAAGCAGCGGCGCCGTCATCTGGTGTTGGTGGAGGTAATGTAGCCCCAGTCATCTGGTGGTGGTGGTGGTGGTGATGTAGCCTCAGTCATCTGGTGGTGGTGGTAATGTAGCCTCAGTCATCTGGTGGTGGTGGTGGTGATGTAGCCTTAGTCATCTGGTGGTGGTGGTGGTGATGTAGCCTCAGTCATCTGGTGGTGGTGGTGGTAATGTAGCCTCAGTCATCTGGTGGTGGTGGTGGTGATGTAGCCTCAGTCATCTGGTGTTGGTGGTGGTGATGTAGCCTCAGTCATCTGGTGGTGGTGGTGGTAATGTAGCCTCAGTCATCTGGTGGTGGTGGTGGTAATGTAGCCTCAGTCATCTGGTGGTGGTGGTGGTGGTGATGTAGCCTCAGTCATCTGGTGGTGGTGGTAATGTAGCCTCAGTCATCTGGTGGTGGTGGTGGTGATGTAGCCTTAGTCATCTGGTGGTGGTGGTGGTGATGTAGCCTCAGTCATCTGGTGGTGGTGGTGGTGATGTAGCCTCAGTCATCTGGTGTTGGTGGTGGTGATGTAGCCTCAGTCATCTGGTGGTGGTGGTGGTAATGTAGCCTCAGTCATCTGGTGGTGGTGGTGGTGGTGGTAATGTAGCCTCAGTCATCTGGTGGTGGTGGTGGTGATGTAGCCTTCTGTCATCTGGTGGTGGTGGTGGTGGTGATATATCCTCAGTCATCTGGTGGTAGTGGTGGTAATGTAGTCTCAGTCATCTGGTGGCAGTGGTGGTAATGTAGCCTCAGTCATCTGGTGGTGGTGGTGGTAATGTAGCCTCAGTCATCTGGTGTTGGTGGTGGTAATGTAGCCTCAGTCATCTGGTGGTGGTGGTGCTAATGTAGCCTCAGTCATCTGGTGGTACTGATGCCGATACAAAGGAACATACACTCACCTTTAGAACATAGTATCTTCAAAACTGTTGCGTTGATCATGGCTTCTTAACCTTTTCTCTGCCAAGTTGCCCTTTTACATTATTACCACTATCTTCACATGTATGCCTTGAAAGAATAAATAAAATGAAAATGAAATAATGCCATTTAGTTGTTTATTAATGTTCATAACACTACAGTACAAATCTAACAAGGCAACCAGAGATGACTTACCTCGCCTCAGCCACATTACAACAGGAAGCCCCTCACTGGTGACATCTCACTGTTCACTCGTATTATTCCATGAGCCAATAAAAGTCCTACATAAAGAACCCCATACTAAATTTGACGAGTTTTTGTCCAGCAGTTTTTAAGTTAATGATAATTTAAATAATTAAATTTTTGGGGGTCATTGTAGTCTCGACCTTTGACCTATCAATGTAAAAAATATGTGGTAGGTACTCCAAGGGCTCTTCACAATTAAATCTAAAATAAAATTTGACTTACGATTTTGTGCATAATGTATAAATATGTATTTTGACATCCAAGCTCTTGTTATGTCCTTTTCTGGAGAAAATTTACATTATAAAGCATAAATAACAAATTTGGGGCAGCTTTTGTTAAGGATCTATTGTAATAAGTCCTCTTTTACTATTGTTTGTTCTGGAGTTAATGCAAAAAATATGATTTTTAAATTTTCAATAACCACAACCTTGATCTTAAGAAAAAAATCAGTGTTTACAGTACAGGTATACCCAATACACAGGTATCTCTCATTATATGAATGAATTAGGTTCCTGAAAAAACATTCGTTAAAGAATTTTCGCATAACAAATAAAAGAACATGTAGAACATAGGGTTCGGTTTTCCAATGACAAGAAAACCCCAATACCATACACAAAAAAAAACATGAAATCAGAAAACAAACCAACCTTACTAATGATAAATAGTACACAACTACAGTACCAGTACATACTGTAATTTACTGCAGAACACATTAAAACTATTAATAACATACTACAGTATCTAAAAGAAAATATGCAGCTAAAACCATTAAGGAAAAGCTAAATGAAAGTTTAATAGAGCCACCATTTGCATAAATGCTGGTTGCATCACATGTGGCTGCTCCCAAGCCTCGCCATAGCATTTCAGCCCAGCTAGGGACACCCCTGTCGACCCTTAGCAACGTTCCCCATCCCGCTCTCACACAAAGAAATGTTTATTTCATTTATATTTTAAGCCTTATGATTGTTATTTCTTTTACTTGTTATTTTTTTTACACATTTTGTATGTAGGATTGTGTGTGCATGTAAATGAGTAAAAAAAAAAAAAAAAAAAAGTGAAGGAAGTTAAGCATATCTTCCTGAAATCATAAGTTGAAAAATAACCACAACATAACTCGACTCCTGCTAACTCTTGTTGGTGAATGAAGAAATGTTTATTTGATTTATGTTTTGACCTTACGAGAATTATTTTTCTTTTGTACATTCTGTATGTACGATTGTGTGTGCATGTAACTGAATAGAAAAAAAAAATATATATAAATATATATATGAAAAAAGTTACAGTATGTTTATCTACCCAAAATTACGAGTAAAAAAATAACTATAACATAACTCCTACCTCAGCCTGGTAGGGAGAGCACTAGGGAGGGTGTGGCCACCCCAGATGACTCCTGGGGAACACATGATTTGAATTTTTGCCGGGACCCAAATTCATACAAGTGGGAAAGCTTTCATCCCCCCCCCCCAAAAAAAGAGGTGGTAATTTAGGGAATTCACAGGAGCAGATTTTCGTATCTCAAATGTTTGCATAGCGAGGGATACCTGTACAGTAGTTCATCCATGATGGTGAGGAAAGAGGCACACAGACAAAGTCATCCTGACATCTCTCAATACTTCTTCAATGAAGTAGTCCTCTTCACTAGTGCATTTACAGGGGCTCATCATATAAACATTCCATAAATCATAACACAGTATTTGAGATGATTGTTTTAATATTGTTTTAATTTGATTCCATGGCATATTTGCTATTGCAAGTTTCCTTTTGTCAAATGTACACAGATACAGAGCTGCCACACTGCACAAAACCTAATGAGCCCCTGTAACACACTAGTGAAGGGGACTGCACCTAGCAACCACAACCATATGCATCACATCATCCAGTGTAACAGGTTGTCTCCAGGTAATTCACTCTTACACTTGTGAATTCTGTGTAGGAGATGTAGGGTGGGTGGGTGGCTGGACAGAGAGGCATATTCAAACCCTCCACTTCAAGAGCACTGCATCACCTCACGCCCCTGTTAACACGTCAGTTTGCAACTTCACCGTAATTCCAATGTTATTTAGGTTCATATGGTGTCGGGTTAATAAAACATTATCGTAATAAATTTTCCCAGCACCCATAATGGGAACAGCTGACCAGCCAGCCAGTCCGGCACCCATAATGCAAACAGTTGACCATCTAGTGGGATATTGGAGCTGTTTATGTAATATAGAACTACTTTCTGTACAATATCTTTGTGTTACTGTATTTGTTAATGTACTTTTTGATGTACAGTACTCTATACAATATTAACTGTTTATTAAAGCAGTTTTGGAACAATTTAAGAATATTTTTTGGACTCTGGAACCTAACTCATAATTTCCATTTAAATAAATTAAACTAAAATTTGTGATTTGATAATTCACAATATCCAATGTACCTAACCCATGAATTATCGTGACTCCATTGTATTCCACACATTGTCTCAGAAACACAAGACCGGTGACTGGTGAAATGCATGGGGCCCCAGTCCTATGAGGCCCAAACCTAATCTATCTTGATCCAACTTAACTTGTTCTTTCCTAACCAATAGGATTCAGACCTATTTCCAATGCCTTACAATCCATTATTGTGTTCTAACTCTTCTAGGTTAATGCATTGTTGTCCTGGCTCCTCTTACTTAAGTTTTTCTCTATATCATACCTAAGATTAACAGTTTACAATCTTTTGAGTCTATAAATTTTACCCAAGTTGAAGGGTGCAACTAGTACCTAAAGATAGGTACCCAATATCAGTAATAAAGAAAAAACTAGCTTGTGCTATCACCCTTATTACATGGCTTTAGGCACTTAATTAATCCCAGGTAAATGGGAAAGGAATTAATTTTATATATGATAATCCTATGTGATAACCTAGGATCTTTGTCATGGGTCAGGATAACCGCAGCAAAACACATTTGTTATGACAGTAAGAGAAAATGACAGCAGAGAAGAGAGTCTATGTTTGCTCCAGCCATCCTGTATCATAGTGGGGAAAAGGCTTGCAAGAGTAAGACAAAAAAATTGATGATTATAACACTGGTAAAAAACAAACTTGATAAATGCCTTTCTCTTTCAAGTTTGAGCACTATTTTCTTTCATATATCAAAGCCAAACATAGTAATCTAATACAAAATAAATTCTTCTACTACTGAAAAATGAAATGATTACAACTATGACATGGAGGCTTCAATTATTAGCAGAGTGGCTTACAGAAGATTCATTCAAATAGTGATACTGTACTGTACAAGCATGAAATTGGCATGGATATCTTATATAAAATTCTTCAAATCCAGTCAATTAATCACTTGAAAATTCAAGATGGTTGCCAATATCCTTACTTTTGTCTCCTGTGGCACCCTTTTATTTAGACCATCAGACATAAATAACAACATTAACTATTATATGACAATTTTGGATATCTTTGTCCAGTTTATTTAATGTGTCTAAAACGTGATCACACATACTGTAGTACTTTCTTCTGTGTGACAACTGATGGGATGATATAACAAAAAACAATCCACTGATTCACCAGATGGAAAAACATACTGAATGGTGAGTGAAAGTTGGTCAATTCTTCAAACATCAGGTGTAGAATCTAAACAAAATAAGTAGTCTGAAGTAGTTTGGAAGCAATTAACAAAACCTTTTTCCTCATTATCAAAAAATGAGTTCATCACAAGTAGTTGAGCTTTTAATTCACATAAGATTTTCTTTGTTTTTTATTTCTAAATTGTGAAATGTGATTAAGTCAGAAAAGGATCAAACTTGGCTATTAGTTCTAGAATACCTAGGTAGTTAGCATTATGTGGTGATCCTATTTGATTAGACCTTCTGCCTGGGAGATCTGGGACATTGAGTGCTCGCATTCAGACGGAAGGATAATAGTATTTCCACACTGGTTAATTTTTGGGAATACTGTTGTATCGACATATGTCATTTCATATACACATTGCTAAAAAATATAGGATGAAATTTTCATTATACGTCATTTGTTTCACATACTATACACATCATCTGCATCATCCACTGTTTTCTACCAAGTTTGTGTATATCCAAATACGATACATAAATAGTGGTAAAAACACCTAATAAAATGTAAAAATAACCATAATAAGTAATAAAAGTGACTTACAAGAGTTAAGTTTCTACCACACCAAAATACATCAGTCACCCCCAACACTACTGCATGCTAATGCCATTGTTATACGAGGCTATGAGGACCATACCTTTCTAAGTGCCAAAAATGAAAAACACCAGAAAACTTGGTTAAAGTTTCGGAAATGGAACTCACTACATCTCTTGAACGTACTCTGGATTATGTTGCCATAATCAGATAATTTCTGGACTTTGCTTCTGTCTTCAGATAGATGTCTGATGTACATGGGGGATAGGGTGTTGATGATGCTGATCCATCTATGATGATAGTATCTGTCTTGTTATCTGGTTTCGTCACTTCATCTTTAAACATTTCAACCAGCTGGGACTTCCGACAAATACAGGTATGGAGTTCTCCATTGCCACTTAGGGAGGCAGGGGCTGACTGGTTCTCATGTATGAAGAATTAATGCAGATCACATTGTCTGCTCTGACATGAGATGAAGAGTTGAGAGTAGTAGTGGCAGTTGTCCTTCTGTACCTTATCTTTAAAAATGCAGGCAATTTCCTCATGTTTAAAGAAAGCAACTTGTTGGTAGAATAAGCATTGGTCTGTTCTCTCGAGTCACATCCATGAATAAATGGATTTATTCTTTACCTCTTGTGATGTGTACCAATCATAGTAGCACTGGTGAAGTCAACAATATCCTTAATATCTAACACAAAGAAGGCAGTTCACACCTCTTGATAGGGATTGCCCACCTCATGTGGTATAGTAAAAAGCTTCCCACTTTCTTGAAGTTTGTCGAGCACTTTTGTCTCTATTACGCCACTTGCTGGTTGTTGCCTCTTTGGTTCCTGACACTGCCTTGAAACCAACAACAAGACAACTCACTTCTGACCCACCCATCATTAATCTTCTAAGTCCTGCTGGGTCCTCATTCAAGCCAAATACTTGTCCATCATCTCTGATGATTGCATTGTTTTGTTTGTGGGCTTGGTCGATAGCCAGTGCAGAGAACTCTCTTTTTAATTTATGCCAAACAAATTACTCTTGTAAATTTCTCTAGCCACTTCTGGATTTTGCTGGTCGAGAGGCATCATGTCACAGAGGTGAATCCGAAGCCATCATGCATAGTTCACACTGTTGTTTGTGAAGACATGGTATCAGTTCTGACAGTGCCTCACGATACAGTTCAAAGTCTGCTTCTCTGAATGACCGGATCAGGGTGAGAACTGTCAGCCTCAAGGCTAACACAAAATTCCAGATCTGAAATTATGGGTTCAAGAGCCACAGGTTTATGATAGCAGAATTTGCTTCATCATTCTTATAAACAAAGAAATGGACACCAATGCTCATTCTATCAGCCAGTCAATTTATCTTTGGCAGGATAAATTGGTGGCCACTTAAATTTTCAAGTGAATAATTGAGTGGATTTAAAGAATTTCCATATAAGAATATCCATGCCAAGTTGCATGCTTGTATCACTATTTGAACAATTCTCCTAAAAAAAAGTCTGTTAGCTATCCTATTATACTGTATTCTAGAAACCAGTTTTAATGATACTGAAACATACTCTGCTGCTGAGTCTCTACCTCCGTTACATGAAACATATTTAAGGTCTGTTGAGCCGTGGTGTCACTGGTGGGGGCCGTAGATTCAAGAGTGTGGTAACCTCTTCCTGTAGTGTTGTCATCCTGAGTTGGTGGTTGTGGTGGAAGAACTTGAGGTGGTTGTTGGTGAGTGTGGTTGTGGTGTGGTTGTTGTTGTTGTTGTTGTTGCTGTTGCTGTTGTTGTTGTTGTTGTTGTTGCTGCTGCTGCTGTTGTTGCTGTTGTGGTGGTGGATGAGTCTGCTGATGAAACTGTGGTAGTGCTGAAGCTGTTTCTGTTGCTGCAGTGACCACCTGGGCTTCTATGTCACACTTCTTTAACTTGTGTTGTTGTTGCAGGTGCTGGCGGACGCCTTGCAGCCATCTGTAATATAACTTGTTATGCAATATGGACTCACTGATTATGCCAGTGAAATATGGAACAAATTAATACATCTAAATAAATTCATGACAAATGAAGCAATAATGATAAATGTGTCAATTGTAGATACAGTATACATATATGGACTTGAGTGTGGAAGTAAAATTTAAGAAAAAATGCAGTACAGTATAAATAAAAACCAAAAGCCTGGATATTTGTTTTTGCAAGCCCTATCTCACAAGAGTGCACAGTGACCTAAATCAAGAATACAGAATTTCCCCTCATTTGTTCTTAGTGTTGTAAAGGATGCATCTTGTTGTGGTGTACCCCTTCCACAATAGGATCTACAGTAGCCATGTGAAGGTTAAGCACCCCAGCTTATGTCACCTTCAAATTAAGCACCCTAATGGTACTTGGTTAATCTTTGGATAAAATAAGCAGGAGAGCCTCATGATCATGGGATTTATCCCTGGCACTTTATATAATCCAGTACTGCATTATAATACAGCACAACCATATATAGTGATGAAAATATATCCTTTAGGATTAAATTGGCAGACAAGGTTGCTTATATCTGCAGTAATATTTAAAATGCAAATATTATTATATAACGTTGTTTTGTGCTCTTTTACTTAATGTATTTTGGGGATGAACATACTATTGGGTTGGGTGAAGTAACAGGGATAAATCCAATACATATCTTGAGTACTGTACTTGACAGTAGTTAGGCAATAACAGTAAATGAAGGAAGAGAATGTATTTGTTCTTGATTCTGGTCATCTTGCATTGTGATGTGAAAAAACTTCCATGAGTTGCTTGTTTTCTCTTTGTTCTGATGTGATAAAAACTAGTATAGTACTGTACATGCATCCATATAACAGCTTGAATGGCTAGTGTGAGACTTATTTTCAAAATTTCAATCTGGTCCGGGTAAAAAATTCAAAAGTTATGAAAGCCACAAGGCGAAAGAAAATTGACTACTAAAGAAGGGAAAGAATGTTTGGATGTTTGTACAGGCACCAACTTTATTTCCACCCAGTGTAAAATTTTTTTTAAGGAGTTTAAACACAATTTAGTGGAATATAAATTAAAGAATGAGACTCTTGATTCTGTGGTATAAAGTTTTCTAGATTTAAAAAAAAAAAAAAAAACCCACTTTTCTGAAATCTTAAGTGAAGAAGTCAGTAAATGAATACCAATGCAGTCTAACTCAATAACCTAAAGCACACCTCCTTGGTCCTCTCTACTTACCGGAACCATTTTCCACACAGGCGACACTTATACTTGGATTCGGCACTATGGGTCTGCATATGTTTCTTCACACTGTCATGCCAGGAGAACTTCTTGCCACACAGATCACACATGTAAGGCTTCTCCCCAGTGTGAATTCTCATATGTTCATTGTAGTGAGCTCGGTGGTAAAATCGTTTAAAACAATGCTTACACTGAATGTTGTATCTGCAAATCAAATGAAATTACATTAATCAAGTATAAAGATAATTAACAGGATATAATGAACAGTCTCAAGATATTTCTACTTAATTTTTCTTGCACCTTTCTGTCATTTTCCACACCTCCTCCCCCTCCTTCAATGAGTGAGAAAGGAGTAAAGATAACTAATAAATAAATACATAATGGAGAAAACTATTAAGTAATCCAGATATTCTTAAGTTTTGCTCCATTTTAGAGGTCAGCTTAATTCCTCTTCACCAACAGTCAAAAGTTAGTTTTCTCTAAGAAGATAAGAAAAAATAGATGTAAATTCTAGATGATAGAGAAGTTGAAGCAAAGGTTTAACATAAAAAAGAAGACTCATCTGAAATTAACATATCACCTGCTCACCATACAATACAGTGCAGTAAGTAAAACGGGTGAACAAACTCACCATAGCTCAACCATCTTGATATCTATTCAACAATAATCAATATACAGTAAAACCTACATATAACAGACTTCTCTCTCCATATATCCATTAGATGGGGCTTCACATTTAACAGACCCTCGATGTAACACACTTTCCTCTCCATATAGTCAGCTAAATAGAGGTTTCACTGTACACCATTTGTACGAGGTATGTTTTTCCATTAAAAACTGAGGCAGGCGAGTCAATTTTGCAAACTTATTATTACAGACAGACACAATTTCACAAAAACAAAGACAGATACAAATACAGTACAAGTATTGCTATATCCCAACGTAGCTGGGGAAAAAATATTTTTTGATTTTATAATTCAACAAGTAACGTGTGGAGGTCATAGATAAATTTTCAGAGAAATCAGTAAAAAATCAACAACACAACTCTTCCCTGGGTGGACAAAGATCAAGTGGTACAGGATGCTTAATTTAGTATGATATTACTATTTACACTATTAACACTCATTACTACTGCTCCACTTGTGCTTGGGGGTTGGGGGGTAGAAACACATGGTGAAGTGAGTCAAGTCCAAGGGCGAGATTCTTACATCACAAAAGCTGAGAAGAGACTGGGAGGCTCTCCTGTGTGAGTGAGTGAAAAATAAATATCTAATTGACAACATAATCTTGCCAGGCCCACCCTTTTTATTCAAATAGGCCCACGTCATATTATGACGTGACCCAAAGCTCTACAGACAAATGTCATATGACGTGACCCAAAGCTCTACAGACACACGTCATATGAATTGACCCGAAGCTCTACAGATGCCTAGGGGTTAAAAATACTCAAAACTTTCTATTCCTTTCACCTCAATAATATTACTGTATTAGTGTGATTAACCACAGCTTATCTCCTTCACAAATCACTATGATATCAAGAACATTCAGTGTTGGGCCTTAGTTGCCAACCCTCAGACCTGAAGATGGCACATACTGTATCAACAAAATACCACACAGTGTATGTACAGTATTCTCTAGTGACAATAAATACTTTTACTTAATCTTCAACATTTCACTCCTCTCAGGCTATGTGGCCATGGCAGAAGAGTCTCTAGTCTGCCCCATCATTACAATACCTGTACATAATTCTTATTATTATCCAATCCCCCCCCCAAGGCCTGAAAAGATACTCTTCTTCCCAGTGTCCCAAATCTCTGAGGGTTAAACTTCCTGCAAAATATCATACTAAGTTTATCTTCTTACTCCTTCTTTCCTATTTCATTTTCTTCCCTCTTTTCCCTTTCAAACCTAAATTTCTTGTTTTGGTTGTGACTTTTCCTATTTTCCTAGTGTCTTGAAAACCAGGATATCAGACATTTTCTGACCCTACTCCTTCCCTGTTCACTATTTTAATATACAACTCTAACTTTCCTTCCTTCCCTAAAGACCTGTTAGAATACATCCCACCGTCAGGCATTCTTTTCTAACTTTCATACAATCTCACAACACTGCACATTTCAAAATGGGTCGGGACACTTACCTCTTTTCATGCTGTGATCGTATATGGCAGAGTAAAGTTGACTTATCTGTGAACACTCGTTGGCACTGATTGCACTCATACTTACAATCTGAAAAGTAAAAATAAATCATGAAATAAAAGATCCTAAAAACAGTGATTAGTGGTCATGCAATACACTCCTGAAAAAATATCATGCTAGGGGAAAAAAAGTTAAATTATTAATCCCATAGCAAAACATGTAAAAGTTCAGTATTGCAGACAGTATCATGAATGAGATTATGTATAAAAATGCTTATTAAAGAACTGTGTGTATGCATAAACAAAAAATGGAATTATTAATGCAAATACAAAGTTTGAAAAAAACTGTAGTCCTGAATGTTCAAGAATTCACATTCAGATTTCAATATGTGAGCCTATATTGTAGCTGGAGTTTGTATGTTTCGGTCCTCCATGCACTACTGTCACCCATACACTCCCATGCATGGTGTAATGGTGTTTATTCTTTTACAGCACAGTACTGTATATACAATATACAATAGTACAATACAGAATATATGCAATATAAAGTCTCTCCTCGATTTATGACGGGGTTCCGGACCGACGACCAGGAAATAAGTTGAATTGGTCGTAAGTCGAAAAAGTGAAAATAATACATAGAAAATCTAAAATGGGTGTCTCTTTTTCTTCTCAGTACCACGAGAACTCTCACTTTTACGCTTGCCAGCCATTTTAAAGGGAATTACAAACAAAAATTTTGTCAGTACATAGCACGATCACTAACGTCGGGACTCGAAAATACGTAATTTGAAAAATATTTTATATGACTGCGGCGGTCATGTGTCCAGGTGGTCATAAGTCGAGTAGATCATAAGTCAAGGAGTACCTGTACAGTGTCTCCCAGGATTTTAAGTCAATACTTCAGGAGGGTATAGTTGAGGTCATTTCCAGCCCAAAATGTTGTACAGAAAAACCTCTATACACCGATATTTGCTTTTTGGGGCTCTGAGGTACCCCAGAATGCCCCTCTATTCACCAGAAATATTGGAAAAAGTCCTGAAAATCCAGCATCAGGCCAGATGGTCTGTGTTCATACATGCAGTTGAAGGTAATTGTGTGGATGTCGTGTGGTATGTGCACTCCTGTGGTTCAATTCTCGGGCCCTCCCAGTTCACCCAGCTGTAAATTGATCATTACTGACCCAGAAATGAAATGTGTTTTAAGAAGAGTTCCCTAATTGGTGAATACAGTATTGTAAAAACAAAATCATGGTGAGTGAGAGTGCATTAACTGAGGAATACTTGACTTCACATACTACAGACATGCTTCTACACACAAAAATTATAAGCTTTCACTCAAGTTGAATTATATGACACTGTACAAAAGCATACCACCATACTTTCATGCTTCTTGATGTGTTGTTTGAGGTTAAAAGGTTTCTTGAAGTATGCATGGCAATAGGGGCAGGTGTGAAGGGACAGGTCATGGCAGTTCATGTGCTTCTTGAGGTGATTCTCCTGTAAGGACAAGAAATTCAGAGTGAACACATTTCTCATCCTTGGTTTTGTATCTTTTGACAACGTAAATCACAACTAATGGAATAATTACCGTAAGAATAAATAGTGTCAAGGGTTCGAGCCTCGGCCAAGACACACGTGAAAAGGGTGTTATCCAGTGTGACCCTCACTACCAAACACCACAGGGTTCCCGGTCCCCAGTTTCCTCCTGTACTAACACTGGATAAACCGCTCAAACGGCTAGTAAACTGATAAGTGGCGAATATGATAAAAAATGAAATAAATAAATGAAAAATAATGAAATTAATTTTCATAATCATATTGGAACCAAGTTACTCATCAACCCCTCCCTCCTCGTTTTAGAGTGTGAGATGAGCTGAATCTGGAGCTCTTGATCATAATGGATTGATTTTAAGGTTACGGTATTTCATTCTTGACAGCAACTCTTAAGCCATCTCCCTTTTTTTAGTACAATAACTTTTTACCAAATATTTATTCCTCAGGTGCCTGATATGAAGATCAAGGATAATCTTATTATTGAATATATTCAAGTTTAGATCTAAGTAACAGGTTGGGACCACATTTTATTCCTGGGGTGGGGAAACTCTTGAGGTTACAGGACCAGATTGTTTCAGGGGCACACTCGAGAAATCAACCAAAGCTGCGCAAGGAAACATCCTACGTATATGTGTCAGATGTGCAGCGTACAAATCTGTTTCATACCGTGTTTCAAGATGTATCACACTGAAGAGCACTTTTGAAACAAGTAGTGAAGAGTATCTAGTTCAAATAGTGTCTTAAAGTATACCCTAAGTATAGAAATAAGTGCCCAAGTATGCAAAAAAAAGAAAAAAAGGAGAGAAAAAAGATGCATTTTGTGGAGAATAATGAGAGTGCGCCATTTGACAGCTGGGGGGGGGGGTGACCAAGTCAGCTGAAGAGCGGTGTTACCATATCTTCACCAAATTACATATAAATTATGTAATAAGCAAGTTTTTATAACTTTATAATGTAGACTAAGTGAGTGAGTGAGCGGTGGGCAGGTGGGTTTTCCACACACGGCAGCCCAACCACGCCAGAAAATAGCGTCACGCACCAGGGCATTTAAATGTAAGTAAATATTGTTTGTTGTTATTTTTGTGTTCTGAGGAGTAATTGGGGGCATGACACTAAAGCTGGACCACTACCCTGGAACATCATCCTAATGCAGTTCCACTACTGTATTATAAGTTAGTCTTGTAATAGTGTATATAAACCCTCTAAATTTCATCTACCGGGTAAATCTACCAATAAATTCTATACCCCCATAAGTCTCCCACGAAAGGAAAAAAAAAACACACAAAAACAACACCGAATTCGAGTATGGTCAGGGACCCTCGGCAAGCCAGGCCACAGTTTCCCCACCCCTGTTTTATCCCATGGACTCACTGACAACACAGAGTTGATTGATTCCTATTATCAAATTTTCCTCAAATAAATTAATATCAATAATATCAGCAACTGTGAGAAACAAACTCATGACAAAACACACAAGAGCCCACAACTCACCCCAACAAATCTCTCCTTACATACAGTACAAGCAACATTCTTGGGCTTCCCAGAAGAGTCTGAATCAGACTTCTTCTTTCTTTTCTTCTTAGCAACCTGCACTGGTGCTGTCTCCATCTCCTTTGAATTAAAAACAAATTAACACTGATAAGTTAGTTACAACTGCATCTGTCAATGAATGATTGATGTGTTATAATGTACACAGTAAAGTAAATGTCAACAGAAAATCTTCTCTATGAAATAATCTATTTTACCAAAATATTTAGTATGCTAAATATGAAAATTACGATCAGATAATAGTTTATTTTATTCAATTTTCTACATACTGTATTATGTGAGAGTAAATGAGGACAACTGGACAACCAGGTAAACAGATGAGTGACTGTGTGCGTGGTGATGTGAGTGATGAGTCTACTTGTATTCACCTGAGTTTAAGGAGTAGATTGTAGAAGAATGATGACACGTTGAAAGATTATGTGTAAGCTTAATAAAATGGAATGTTTAGAGAACATTGAAGCAAGTTAGTGTATAGGTATGTATGAGTACATATAAAGAGCGTAATTCTCACTAAATTTTTAATTAAAATATTCCAATTACTGGATAAAACCCTAACCATTGGTTGTGACATGGGCTGAAGCGATGGGTCACAAGGGCGGTAAAAGATTCCCAAAATTTCCAGCATGCGCTGCACCTGATCTTCCTTAATGTTGAATTCCTTAGTGAGCTGCTCTACCCTGGCATTGATGTCCCATGGCCCTGTGGCTGAGGTCCTGTTGCTCGTGGCACACACTGCTCCCTCCTGAAATATTTAAATCAAATAAAGAAGCATTAATCTTTTCTAAAAAAAATAAAAAACCCTAAAATAATTATGGAAAAAAAAGGAATTCCATTTTATAGGTGAGGGAGTGAAATGAATGACCTATTGCTAACACCACTATATATCCCTTTACCAGAGGGCTTATTATGCTAAGCAGCAAAAAAAGTGTTTTTCATGCATACAACATTTGTGCTACAAACAGCTCTTTTCCCAGGTATGTTAGGGTTTCAAATTTCAGGTACAGTAGTAAGGGGTAAGTTATCTTGGTGATTAGTGGAGCTTCTGGTCAGGAGTCAAAACTATCAGACAGCCTCATGTATTAAATACCACCTTCAACAACACTACGATTCATGCCTTGATCCTCCAAATTCCCAGTGACAAGCAGATGGGCAGTAATGCATTTGAAATTACAGTAAGTCCTCGTTTAGCGTTGCCCAAAATAACCTTGTTTCATTACTGTATAATGTCGCTACTCTTTAGATACCAATAATTCGGTTGACGTCACGACGACTCAATATAACGTTGTGTTTAGCGTCGTCACAGACTACTTTTTACGGCACATCACCCCGTCTCATCTTGGCCCGCTACTCTCTCTCGTCTTGGCTCACTGCCTCTCACTCGCAGAACGTCACAGCATCCCCAAGCGTTGTCAGTCTTTGTTGGGCTTCCACAGCGTTTGTGCATGTTTAAGTGTTTTTGCTACTAAAACTGTACTCTAACTATTCAATATGGCTTCCAAGCACCCATCAAGTGCTACTGATGCTAGTGTCATGAATAAGCAACGTAAGACCATTAGCCTTGCTACGAAAATGGAGGTTTTAAACCGGGAGGAGTCACCCGCCGGGTCGCAGTGACTCGCCACCCTCCTCCTCCGCTCCACTACCCACCACACACTCGCATTTCTATGTTATATTTAACTAGTTTTTGTAATCATTAGTGAAGAAGAGAAATACTGTAGTAGATTTACTCCAAATATGTTTGAAAGCGTGAATTTGTTTGTGACTTCGACGGTATATATTTTTTATTTCAAACGTTTTTCCATTCATACTTGAAAGTCAATGTTTTTAAGCAGTTATATCTTTACATACTTTAAATTTGGCATTGAAGTGAGCCAGATCTGGGTATTTTTAACAGTGGCCATACACAATAGTGTGATCAGTTATAAATCTCTTAAATATGAATTAGTTAACCCGACCTCTATAGACTGAGCTGTGGTGAGCACCTGGCTTGTTGACACCAAGTGACCAGTAGACATCATCATTAAAGTTAAGAAACATTGTACTTTGATTGATATTACAATCCTGTATAGTGGAACAGCTGTTGTGAACTTAAGATAAAACAAAGTGAACAAATCACAACTGTTAATAAAAAAAAAAAAATTAGGAGACCCAAACTTAAACCCAGGGATTTCAAGTCAAATAACCTGGCTTAGAGACTTATTGCACAGGTAGAATTTTTATAATAATAAACTATTCATCATTATTTAAGATCATGATGAGTTTCCAAATGTTTGTATATTTGCTTAAATAATGAAGAAAATTTTATGTGAGAATCTGGTGGCAGCTGTGGTTGTAGTTAAGTTACCAATTCATTAATATAATTTTCTTCATTATTTAAGCAAATATACAAACATTTGGAAACTTATCATGATCTTAAATAACGATGAACAGTTTATTATCATAAAAATTTTACCTTTTGCATTGTTTAATAGTTATCCTGACAGTGATACAGCTAAAAATAGATCCACCAACCACAATCACCATTACATACAGCCTTACTTTACCAAGTATTCCCACGTAAAATTACGAGTACGAGACCCAGGTTGGGGTTGCTGACTGTACATAAGTGCTGCACTGTTTACTTAGCATCCCCCCTCTATCACTTCTGCCACCTACCATACCTCTGTTGCCTACTACGATGCTTCAGTCTTTGCCTGCAGTACTGGTAAGTGTTATTTTTTGAAAATGAGTAATTACATGTTGTATTATTGTTGGGGGGGAGGGGTGCCTCGATAAGTTGGAATTTCAGATTATTCGGCAAGGCCAGAGCCCCATATGTACAGAGTTATCAAGGGTTTACTAATAAGAAAAAGAAAGCAAGTTTCAAATTACTGTAACAAGAAAAATGAAAGCAAATTTGAAGACAGCAGATCCAAATGACAGAAAGGTATAGAAAGTAGCCTGGGGCACTTCTTTTATTTACAATTTTCCTCCTTGAGCGAGACAAGTATCCTGTGTCATACAAGAAGGTTGTTAAGGTCATAAACGAGATTTCTAAAATTATAATTCTGACATACACTGCCTCAAGAACCACCCTTTACCCTCTGAAACAGAAGATTCCTGGGTTTAAACCTTTGAAGCTGTAATTCTAACTACTGTATATAGCTTTCTCATATGGTGCAGCAGACATCTTATGCCCAGCTCGGAATGGTCATGCACAAAAAAGTAATTCCACACACCCAAACCTCATGGGTCTCACTAACCTGACAGCCAGTACAAATAACACTGAGCTGAGAGACGGCTCCTTCACGCAGGGAGGCCTGTTCTTGAATCACGATGGCTCCCATTGACCCCGTGCACCGGTGCATCATTCCGATCATCTCACTCAGGTTTGTCATGTCCATTATTCGGTACCCAACAGCTGGTATCACATCATCGACGACACCCTCTGGGATGAGAGTTGCTGGCTCGCAGTGCTCTGAGGCTTTGAGCAACTGACCCAATAGATTTTCCTTTTGTGATTCATTCTGCATGGTGATTGATGGACCAGATATTTGACGAACAGAAAGAACACTGTCTGGAATTATAAAATTTTCTCCCTCTTCTGTTTTGGGGAAAGGAGCCAGTTTTGTTTCCCTTTTCTTCTTCCTTTTGCTAACTTTCTTTGTGTCATCAATGGTCATATCATGGTGCTGCTGATTGGGGGTTGTGCCTCTACTTCTTCTGCTTCTTAGCACCAGAGTTGGTTTTTGATCCTTTTTAGTTCTAATTTCTTCTTCTAAGGTCTTACTGCTTTGATGATCCATATTATCAAACTGCTGATGATCAGTTACCCCCGATATGATGGATGCCGCCCTCATGACGTCTGAATGTTCTGTGTTCTGGTTCTGTCCACAATCTCTGTCCATTTTCTCAATCTTGGGATTGCCGAGACTAGCAAGAGTCAGTGCAACTTCACTGTCTGTGTCTGTTGAAGTGTGGTATACTGCTGACATGGAAAGTTGTGCCATGTTCGCTACAGTAGTAACAGAGTTATCATAACAGGAAGTTGATATAAGGCTAAACTCTGTTCCAATTGGCATCATATTGGACGACTGGTCACCAACTTTTGTAAAGGTGCTACCATCTCTGTTCTCAAGGACAATATTAGGACTCACTCCATCACCTGCATTAATATGTTCAATAACCATTCCTTCTGAACTCGGCTCTTTCTTCTGAGGATGATGTAAGACATACAAAGGATGAGACATTTCCTGAGTTGGATGAGTGTACACAGTTTCATTGACAGAAGCTTGTAGTAAGTCCACTCCTTCATTATTCTTCTCCCCTATGCCTTTGGGTAAGGGAACAGGCACTATAGAATCAAAAGGCACAATGTTACCAGCTGGAACTTCATAGACCATTATTGGGGCTGGGTGAAGACTATCATAGTAGTGCTGTGTGTCTAGGGGCAGGGCTCCTCCACCACTGGTAATGCTGCTGAGCTGTAAGTCTTGTGGGTCGTGGGCTTCATGAGCTGTCTGCTGGCTAGGAAAACTGGGCAGCTTGATAGTTTTATCTGCACTGAGAACCCCAGATGCATCTTCCAACAAGTTGGCCTGAGGAAGGAGAACTTTGTAAATTATATTTACTAAATTCTTTGAATAAGAGACATCAAGACTGACATAACACATATCCTAGTATAATCAGAAGAAGTAATTACAACCCCTCCTAGTAGCCAAAGCCACAGGAAGTGATGGCCTGGCGATCGGACAAACCCTTCTCCCTCCTGTTTAAATGTTGCGGGGTAGTTTTGAAACTACTGTATTGTGGTTGGCAATGTTGCATTGTATCAATATCAGCCTTTATTGGCTATGGCTCCAGCTACTAGGGGGGTTAGCAATTACTGCTTCTGACAAGACATGGCTCTCAAGCTATCCATGAGAATTGGTACTGATACAAGTCAAAAAGTCGATACCAATACCTATGGCATTTTTACACATACAATTCTGGATGTGTGTGTAAATATGTATGTTGGAATATAGTTATATAATAATGTTTGTACTGTACAGGTACAGTATATGTATGTCTGCATGAGGTACAGGGTGGAGGATGCCCCTGGCTTTACTAATACACAAGGATACTACCAACACTGACCTGTACCCGAATCTTCAAGGAGAGATTGACATTGAGTTTTTACTGTTGTATCTGCTCTAGTTATAAACTTCTGGCTAGGTGAGGAAGGAAAGACAAGTACTGTAGTGACAAGGAATCTGTGATGTATCGGGTTAAAAGGTTAGGTTGTGAGACATGCTTGTAGGGGTGGTATTGTAACAGGTAACAACATAAGGGAGAGAAGCACTGAGAATAGGCTGGTTATATTGTATGTACCTGATGCGTAATAACTTGTACATCTTGATTTGGGTCCATATCTGTTATCTCCCCATCCATGGTGAGAGTGTCTTCATTATTTATAGCAAGAGGGTCAGATACCTGAGTGTGGTCATTACTGACTTGGTGTATATCACTATCTGTCAACCTCAATTCTTCACCATTAACTGACATAGAGCTGTTAACTTGGTGAAGTTGTCCACCAACCCTATGCATATCTTGGGTAACATGATGTAAGTCTTCTTGAACTGGTTGTATCTCCTCACTGATTGGTCTTATTCCAGCATCTACTGGTCTCAGGTCAATCACCGAGGGAAGGTCATGCTTCCGGGAGGATGTGGTTTGAAGTTCTGGTGATAGAGATCCAGTCGTGACGCTGGCCAGAGGCTGATGATCCATCCTGAAATTAGATCTACAATTGGCACAAAACACAATATCATATACAACACACTCAATGTAAAACTGATCTGTCTAATAACCTAAGAGGAAGCAAGTGAACATCTAAACGTTATGTTCATCTGGATCCACAGTTTTGTTGTCCATCTGTAAGGTAAAGCAGGTTCTTCCCCAAACACCTACATGAAGAGTGGCAAAGCAATTACTAAAAGCATCAGGCGATGTAGTTGTGTCAATGGTGATCAAATATACTGATGTAATCATAATGGAATGTCCTGTTCCTAACTATAAAAAGTTTACCTTATTTATGTTTTCGGTGTTTAGTTTGTGATGGTGTTGTTTTCGGTGTTTAGTTTGTGATGGTGTTGTTTTCGGTGTTCAGATGAGGAGGGATCCATAAACTCAAAAGCGATTCTTAACATTTTTACAAGTTAGGAAATATTAAGTAAGGTTTTCAAGGGTTTGTCTGGTGTTCTCTTTAGTATTTTACCCCACATGTTCCTTCTACTTCATAACGCAGCCCACTTTTAACAACTAATATTGTGGGTAATTTTATCGGTTAAAATGCTCGAAAAATATAAATTGCAAACAAATGTTACATGACTAAATATATTGTAGAATTAGGTGTTGGCAACTACTAAATCTTAACCATAGGCAAAAATGTTAGCTAATAGGAAGCTAATCTAACCTAATGCAACCAAACCTAAACTAACCCATCCTAACCTAACCTAACCTTTGCGATATTTTATGTGAATTTCCTACATGAATTTACCATCCATGTGACGGAAGTAATATTAGAAAAATATTGTTGCAAGATAAGATATAATTTCTAATGAATCCAAGATTGTTCTAACCTAATTGGAAGTAAAAACAGCATTAATACCAGCTATCCTTGGTCGAGCTGCCTTATTACATACCCATGGTTTAGAAACACTGGAAATTGTATATAAACCTTTATTATAAACTGTAATACGTTATTAACTGTAGACATTTATTAAGATTTTACAGATAAGAAAATTTTTTACCCCATAACCATAAGAACTATTATCTAGGTAAACAAATCCACCTAATTTATATTCTAACTTCTACTATACAAGGCCTCAAGACCACCCTCCCTCATCATGATCATAACTACTTGCCTACTAAGTCATTAAGTGGAGCCATGGTGAGGTGACCCGGCCAGCTGACCTCCCACCACCACACTGTAAACAAGGGACCACAGAGACCAGCTTTGACGAGAGTGATTCTTATTGATGTGTTCTTTAAAGCCCCAGATCAAGGTTTTTTAATTTATATTGTTTACTATTATAATATTAGCTCAGGTATAAGTCAAAGCAACTCACGGTGAAGTCTGATAAGCTTGTCCTGATTTAATTTAGGGAAAATTTGGTGTTTCGGTCGCCACGGGGAAGGACGAGAACACGGGACTGACAGATGCATAGTGTTGACATACTATCTTTATAATGTTTACAAGAGAATAAATGATAGGGAGAAAATATGTAACAAAATATTAATATTAATAATAGTATTATAAGAAAATTTGAATTTGTTTGATAGCAGCAGAAATGTGTTGATATAAGAAGGCTAGAGAGGTAGTATGTAAACAACGTATTCATTCACATGGTGATATAAAGTACAAGTATATTAATATTTAATTCATATTTCTAGGTGTTAATACATATAAAAATTACCATAATTTTATAGGATCAAGTTTCAACAATAGATCTTTAAAATGAATTTTAATTAAATTTAATATTAAATTAATCCTCTTCGCCACAGATCGGCTCGTTAGCCGCTTGGACGATCGGACACGTCTCTGTTACGCACTGTTGGCAAGTACTGGGCATGCCCCGGCTCCTGAATGTACCTGATCCTGCTCCAATGTTGGTCAAGTCTGGTCTTGAAAGAGCTCACACTCGGTGCCGTCACAACACTCTGTCAGATAGTCCTTGGAGTGTTCCATGTCGGCACCGCTATACACGTTTACTTCGTAGTAGATGTTCCATCATGGCATCTCTTATAATGCTCTCTTGCACTTTATACACTATGCTAGTCAAACTCACTGATATATAATTATTCGTGGACTGGCGATCTCCCTGCTGTAATATAGCACCCACTTAGGCCATTTTCCAGTCACTGGGGACCTTTCACTCATCCAAGCAGCTGTTACTTACTTTTTACTTCGATCGTCTTCGCCACTTATTGGCTCGTTAGCCGTTTGTGCCGAACAAGATCTTAAGGGGCTCAGCTACAGAAGGATCTCCATCAGCTTCAAGGGTGGTCGAAGACATGGCTGCTAAGATTCAATGTCACGACTCGCGAAGTATAAGAGGATGCACCGAGGGCAGACCAACGGTAAGGACGCGTATAACATGTCCCAACGGGGTGAAGAAACTGCATTAATAGAGACTGAATATGAAAAAGACCTGGGTGTGTACGTTGACAATGAACTGAAGTTCTCGGGTCACTGTGAGAAGAAGGTGAATCAAGCAACTAAACTAGTAGGTCGTATAAAAAGGTCGTAACGATCTTCAAGAGTGATGTGCTTTCCCGCCTGGAGTTCTGTCACGTCCCAGAAATATGCTAGAGACTGTCAGTTGATTGAAAATGTCCAAATGAGGGCCACCAGACTGGTGCCTGCTCTACAGAACCTCAGTTACCCAGAGATTAGAACGCCTGTAACTACCTAGCTTATACTAGACAGACGGGCAAGGGGTGACCTTATTGAAGTATATAAACATCTCACAGGGCACTACTCAGTCGAGTGTCCATACCTGGAGCTGGTGGACGTCAGCCCCACAAGGGGTCACATGCAGCTCAAGGCTGAAGAAGCCACAACTCCAGAAAACTGTGAGGGGTAACTTTTTCTGGGTGAGAGTTGTAAACTCTTGCAACGACCTGCCAGAGAGTGTTGTGACAGCACCGAGTGTGAGCCCTTTGAAGACCAGACTTTACCAACACTGGAATAAGTTCTGGTGCATTCAGGAGCCAGTGCATGCCCAGTAGGCCTACTTGCCAACAGTGTGTAAGAGACGTGACCGACCGCCCAAGCGGCTAACGAACCGATGAGTGGCGAAGAGGATAAAAGTAAAAGTAAGCTCGTTGGACAACTCTCTGGGGAATAAACAGTTCGCTTAAAAACTGTAATATCATAGCACACATATTGTGAGCAAGGATTGCATGATAAAAACATTTCTAACTTTCCAGGGGGTGTAAGTGCACTTCTTTGCACTCCCTGCGGACGCCCATGCATGTGTGTAAATGTAGTCAGTACAAATAGGCTAATATTATAAGTACTGTTATTTTACAAATATAATTAAGGAGTATACATAAAGTTTGCATGTTTTCTAGCAAATAAAATGTGCATGTGCATGATAACAGTATTTTTCTTTGCCTAAAAACGGATATAATGGAATAGAAACAAGTCACTTTTGAAATAGGAGTGAACCTAACAGAACCTAATCAAGTCTAATTTAGTTTGTTGCGACCAAACCTAACTTATCGTAATTTAACCTAATTTAACCTAACGAAACCTAATCTAATCTAATCTAACCTAACCTAACCAAACCTAATCTAATCTTACCTAACCTAACAACCAACCAAACCCAATCTAATCTAACCTAACCTAACCAAACCAATGCACTAATTAAGTTTCCTAATAATCATGATTCCATTTATTCTTATCAAGTTTTGCTAATAATCTATAACGTAAAATCATTTTTGTAAAAAATTACTAAAGTTCCATTGTGTGAACTTTTTGTTAATAAATTTTCTTTAGCTAAGGTTAATTTCTCTAATATAACTTGATCTGTCCTGAATTTAATACATGATTATTCTATACACAACAACAAGAACAACATCATTATTATTATTATTATTATTATTATTATTATTATTATTATTATTAACTGAATTTCGAAAATTTTATCTTTGCAATCAATATTTCATACAATTCTAAGACACTTTTCTTCAATAAAGTTTCTCTCGCAAACGACGAATATTCTTGGTTTTATTATTGTTATTATTTATTGTTATTGTTAGCCATTTAATTAAAGTGATACTCGTTTGGTCTATTTAATACTACGCTAACACATTTAAACTCATTCAACGTTATTTAATTCCCGCATTTAATCTCTTTCATAGTCATTTAAAATCTCGGTCATGAAATTAGTTACATCCATTTTCTATGATGCTATAAAAGAAAATGGACTTTTAAAGGGAAGACTTCTTTATACTTTTATTATGGTTGTATGCTATGGCAATCATTTTACTTTGGTGTACTTTATTTTATTTTTGTTATTCTCTTCGACACTGATCGGCCTGTTATTCACTCGGTCACGTGTCTGTTAGGTACTGTTGTCAGTGTGGGCATGTACTGGCTCTCTGTTACGCACTGTTGCCAAACATGGGTGTAGTGGAATTCTCCCCTACAAACGCTGTTTGTCGCTGCCTAGCCGACCCCACCTATTCCCCAGTGTATGCCTCGTGGTCTAGGTCAACCAGCGCCGCCATACACCACGGAGCGGGGGTCAACTGCTAAGCCACGCCTACCCCCGCTATTTAAGACCTGACCTCGCGGTGATCTGCCTCTCTCGCTGACTCTCCACATACAGCCACAGCCAGCAACACCACCTCCTCCGCCGCTGCCCGGCGGGCCTCGCTCCTCCGCCTGCCTGGCGGTCCTCTCTCCCGCTGGCGAGCATGGCGACCCACAAGCTGTCCGTCTCTGAGCGTCCTCACCAACCAGCTCTCTCTACATCACGCTTGTAACCATGCTGCCTTCCCAGCACCAAGCTGCATTGTACATTCAATACAACATGTATACAGAGAGCACATTGTGAGTTTCCTTTCTCCATCCCATCCTGAGTGTGAACACCAAACATCCCATACCCCACATGGGCGTCCGCAGTTTTTTTTTTCAGGGGATTCAGGACTTAAGGGTGCACGAAGCAAGACAAGACCTGCCATATCAGTTTATTCAAAACAGGTATAATACGTCCATGTAAAAGTATGATAAAGCAGGGGCGGATCCAGGAATTCAAAAAGAGAGCAAAGAGAGCCCAAACAGCTGGGGTGTTGGGGGGAGGGGGTTGGGGGTCGCTGTAAGCGTCTCCCTTTTTTGATCTGACCAATATCATGGGCATTTTGAGACCATTTTGAAACCAGATGCACTTGATATTAGGAGATATTCTGAGGTCAATAGTAATTACTTTTTACAATACAAAAATACCGGTGTACAATACCTCATTAAAGAAAAGTATTGGATTTTCTGATGAAAAAAGGGGGGAGGGACCCGGACCCAGGACCACTCTGGATCCGCCCTTGTAAAGTATAATCAAGTTACTTCCGGGTACTGTACTGTACAATGAGCAATATCACTTATCAGTGTTATCACCAAATTATTAATGACTAAAATTATCCTAGAGTTAACCTTAATCATTAAAAACTAACGAACTGCGCTTGAAAACAACTCGACCATTAATACTACCATGAGAGCGCTTGTCTTGGTAAACAAATCCACCTAATTCCTGTACTAAATTCTACAACACAAGGCCTCAAGATCACTCACACTCATCTTGCCTCCTGAGCCATAACTTTTATTTGTATTCTCTTCGCCACTGATCGGCTCGTCAGGCGCTTGGGCGGTCGGTCACGTCTCTGTGACACACAAGAGAATCCATGGTGAGGTGGAGGTACCAGCTGACTCTCCCACCAGCACACCAGTTTGGACGAAAGCGACTTCTATTGCGGCATTGTTTAATGTTTCAGATCAAGGTTATTTAATTTATATTGGTTACTATCATAAATTAGCTCAGGTACACTCACCACAAAATGTTCTCAAACAACTGGGCACGACAGACTTCAGAATGAGCACTATGGCTAGTGTCATCTCCGAGTGGTTGGTGTGCCTGTTTGCAAAGTGACTCTCAATATTTCGTAATAATATATGTTGCTCGTCTTTATAGTATTCATAGGTGAAAAGAAACGATTAAATTTGCAATACAACTTTCTCAGAGAGCAATGTTCAAATTTCTCGTTCGTTTTGTCATATTGTATGACCCATAGAACGTTCGAAAACTTTTTGTGGCGAGTGTACAAGTCAAAGCAACTCACGGTGAAGTCTGATAAGCTTGTCCTGATTTAATTTACGGAAAATTTGGTGTTTCGGTCGCCACGGGGAAGGACGAGAACACGGGACTGAGAGATGCATAGTGTTGACATACTATCTTTATAATGTTTACAAGAGAATAAATGATAGGGAGAGAATATGTAACAAAATATTAATATTAATAATATTATTATAAGAAAACGTGAAATTATTTGATAGCAGCAGCAATGTGTTGATACTACTTTATAAGGCGAATGAGATCGTATTTTAAAGTACGTACACATTCACATAATGATATAAAGTATGTATTGTATAACCATATTGGAATTCATATTTTTAGATGTTAATAATGCAAAAAATATACCATAATTTTATAGAATCCAGTTTCAACAATGGATATTTATCGTATAATATATAAATAATACAGTGGCATTCCCGTGTTCATTATTATTACTATACTTATCCTCTTCGCCACTAATCGACTCGTGGGGGGCTTTGGGCGGTAACACCAACAATACCGATGAAATAGACAAAGAAGCGAGGTTAATATCATTGATGGGGTGCTGAATATACCAGAACCTCCTCCCTTCCCCTCCCTCTTGCCCACTCCACCATCTTTCCCCTCTCCTTTCCTTAACTCAAACATTCTTTCCCTCCCCTTTCACCCACTCGCCTTCCTCCCCAACTCCCCCATCCTCTCCCTCTCATTTCCCCCTCACTTTTCACTCACCCCATCCCACTCTTTTACTCACTCCATTTCCTCTCTCCCCTTCACCCTCTCCCCCCCCCCCCCTCTCTCCAAGGACCATAAGTCTGTTAGGGTGAAGGTCAGGGTGTGAGATGTGAGCTGTGAGGTGTGAGCTGTGAGGTGTGAGCTGTGAGGTGTAAGGTGTGAGGATGCTTCAGCGTGTCGGGTTCAAAGGTGCAATTCAATTTCTCATCTCACATTCGATCCATTTGTCACTCACACTGAAGATCCCACCGGGCAAATTGGTCCCCTTTGGTACTGAAGTGGTGCCAAGGTGGGTGGTGATAGTGCCAAGGTAGGTGGTGGTGGTGGTGGTGCCAAGGTAGGTGGTGGTGGTGCCAAGATGGGTGGTAGTGGTGCCAAGGTGGGTGGTGATGGTGCCAAGGTGGGTGGTGATGATGCCAAGGTGGGCGGTGATGGTGCCAAGATGGGTGGTGGTGGTGCCAAGATGGGTGGTGGTGGTGCCAGGTGGTGCCAAGGTGGGTGGTGATGGTGCCAAGGTGGGTGGTTGTCGTGTAGTGGTGGTGATATTGATAGTTGAGATAGTAGTGGTAGTGATAATGGTGGTGGTAGTGATAGTGGTGGTAGACGTAATAATAGATATGGTGGTGGTGGTGCTAGTAGTGGTGGTGGTGGTGATGATAGTAGCAGTAGTGGTAGTGATAATGGTGGTGATAGTAGCAGTAGTGGTGGTGATAATGGTGGTGATAGTAGCAGTAGTGGTGGTGATAATGGTGGTGATAGTAGCAGTAGTGGTGGTGATAATGGTGGTGATAGTAGCAGTAGTGGTGGTGATAATGGTGGTGATAGTAGCAGTAGTGGTGGTGATAATGGTGGTGATAGTAACAGTAGTGGTGGTGATAATGGTGGTGATAGTAGCAGTAGTGGTGGTGATAATGGTGGTGATAGTAGCAGTAGTGGTGGTGATAGTAGCAGTAGTGGTGGTGATAGTAGTAGTGGTGATAATGGTGGTGAATGAAAGGTCTCACTATTTATATCTTCTTCAACCCTTCTTTACCTCCTTCGTTTATCACATAATATCCATTCCCTTGTCTTTTAATCTTACCTTCACCTATTCCCTCCCAATACCATAACTCTATAACGAACTGAAACGAGAGAATGTGTGGAGGAGAGAATTAAGAAGATGATCTGTTATCTGTCTATTTCTCTCTTTATCTCTCTGTATCTGTCTCTCTCTCTGTCTCTCTCTATCTCTTTGTATGTCTCAATCTCTCTATCTGTCTCTCTCTCTCTCTCTTTCTATCGCCGTCTCTCTATCTCTCTCTTTATCTCTCTCTTTATGTATTAGTGAATGGATAACATATTCACGTTTGTACTAAAATATCACAGAAGTTCACTATTTATTACTTAAGTTGAACAATTTATGGTCATCATGTATCAGGAACATTACCTCTGTGGTTTGTTGGTACCCCCTCTCTCTCTCCCTCCCTAGGACATACATACACTGTTCCTTCATCTTATCTAACCTAATCTCCCCACATATTTTCCCTTTTTTCTCCCCTTCCCTCCTCCTCCCCCCTCCTCTACCTCCCCTTCTTCTTCTTCCACCTTCCTCTCCCTTCCCCCTCTCTCCTGTTCTTCCTCCCCACCCCAACCTACATCTCATATATTTCCTAACATCTTTCAAATGTAAAAGTCAAGCTAGTTTACATTAATGATTATTACACTCACCTGTGACCACCTGACTTCACCTGACCCTCACCTTCTCATTCCCACCTGAACCAAGAAGAATCGAATTAAGTTTGATAAGCAAAATGGACTGGGCGGTGATCAGGAGAGAGTGGGTCAAGATTACATTAACGGTGGTAAAAGGTTTCTAAGAGGTGCTGCTGCCATCATCATCGTTGTCATCTTTCCTCTTGTTGCATCTGTCAGCAACTTCAGTTTTAATATGTTTTCACTCCTTTGGCTCAGGTCTGTCTGTTTTGTCTCTTCGTCGGAGTATTTGTCTGTCTGTGTCTGGGTATACATTTAGTCCATTGCACTTGACTGCCTTTATATCCCTAACTGTAAAAGCAGGTAGTTTTTTTTTGTGTGTGTGTGTGTGTGGAGAAAAAATCGAGTTACAGAATCTTGGTGGATACAGAACTCCATCACTGTAACCTGTTGGCGTTGTAATCAATTCTGGGGTCTAACCTTTGATTATTCTGCTTGAGTTGTAGCCATGATGAATTCTTTGTCTTTCATAAATGGCGGCTCGAGCTGCTAGTAAATACGGTAAAGGGAGACCGGGCCTCTGTCAACACGTTTTATAAAGCACGTTGACTAAGGGAGGGAGGGAGGGAGGGGAGACATGTTCTCGTATTGGTTACATATGTTGCACTGTGTGTGTGTCGGTCTTTTCTTTATTAATGATACTAACTGGTTGACTTAAGCTAAAGCACGGAAATAAAGTAGAAAAATAACATCAAAATTACACCAAAGATAAGGCTTAGCTAAATACTTCTACATCACATGAAATAATACTAAGGTACAGACAAGATCTTTTGGATAATATTCTGTAACATAATTTTGTCCCAGTCTAAGTATACATCTAATTAGACGTTGTTTTGGGATTTTAATCAAGCAGCCAGCCAGGTGCATTTCAGTTACGAGGAACATTCATCGTATGAACCCTTGTTATTCTCGATTCAGATCAACTTTCAAATAGCAGAAGAAGTAACCTTCTCCCTGCTCGGCCTCGGAAAAATCCACGAGGAAATATGTCTTTTCTACTAGAGCAATAACCACGAGGAATGGTCCCCCGGATGACAGCAGTAATTGCCAATTACATTTCTATCAGCTGCAGCAACCATCCTCGGATCTCTGTCAATAACGTGTCACTCCTGAATAATTTGGCGGCCGTCGTGTTGATGCCTCCGCAAAGATTGATTCCCGCGTATTGCCTCCCAGCCGTTATTGTTGCCGGCTCAGCTCACCCCTCACTACCACACTTTCTCTTACTTTTACCCACAGGGTGAGGGAGTTGGGGGGAGTGGAGGACACGTAACCGGTCCCGCCAGTCCCTCCGAGTCACGTTTCCGGAGCGTAACTCGAACACCGTTTTAAATACCTTGATAAAAGTTTGTACGCGGATTAAACTAGCTGTAAAGTGTTGGGCTAAAGCGATACTCTATTAGGGGTTTTTCGCTGTAAAACTCGGCTGCCAGCTGGTGGTCCCGACGATATAGGCCCTTCCAATAACCGCCATAAACCGAACATTGTTGACGCATTACTCAAACTTTCAAAAACAATTTACACGTTTCACTTACCACAAACACCCTGAGTACATACTGTTGAGTTCCTGTATGGCCCACGTACTGTACAGAGAACACGGTCATTACACAACAGTCTACGCTTGAATGAGACCAACGACTCGACTTGATATACAAAATGAACTAACATGAATGGTGTACAGTACTCAGTGTTGAGTTTAAAATTAACTTTATTTTTATGATCTTTTTGGACAATATTCTGTCACCGTTCCACTATTCGGTTGACGTTTCACTACTATACTGTTCGTCATTTCATCATTAATCGAGTTTTCTTTCACCTATTTCCCCCCAGAAAAAAAAGACCCAACATTAAAGTATATTTCTTATCTCTTAACACACCATAATGACTCTTATCATATATGTATCACCGTCAACAATTTACATTATCTTTAATAAATGTAATTAATTATTAGACTTATCAAAACTTCAGCCTCCCCTCCATAAATTATGATAAATTACATAGAGAACCAATCCATCATCTCATTACCTGTTCTAATTACCAAGTTGAATATTGATCGAGTCTGTTGACGAGAATGATAATTGATCTGCCGGGTGCGTCCAGGAACACACGGGGTGATGAATGGTAAATGAGCCGGGGGGAAAATCTATTGTGTATGTGATCGCTTTACTTTATTTATTTTTGATGTGTGTGAGGAACAAATTACAATGGGCCTGTGTGATTAAGTAAAGGTCTCTCTCTCTCTCTCTCTCTCTCTCTCTCTCTCTCTCTCTCTCTCATATACGCAAACAAACTCATTTTCCTCACTAAAAGATGTCACCAATTGCCTTCATCTTTATCAGAGTTGCAAAATATGTTTCTTCTAAGGAGGATAACAAGTGAGGGGAATATCCCTTCTACAGGGGTTCAAAGGCAAGAAGACCTCATACAGGTTTATCTTCGAGTGAGTGACGTCCACATTGTCAACACTATATCAAGACAGGTTTTTAAACTTTGTATTGTAAATGAATGTTAGCCAAGGTAAATCCTCTAGGCTATTTTACATTTTAATTGAGCTCCTAATGTAAATAAAAGACACGTAAGTTGAATAGTTAGGATATATTAAAGAGGTTTGTAAATATATAATATCCTAGAGTTGATGTGGAGTATCCAGCATCTGAGAAGGAGGATGCTGTTGCAATCTTCACAAAGGATTCCAGGATTCCTCCTTATCACCCCACACCGAAGTGCAGGTCTATGTGATTCAGACAAAAGAGGAAAATAACGGAATCTTACAGAGATACGGAGATCAAGGTGGCTGGAGTATAAGGAACAATAAGCAATAAAATGTTTACAAATCTTTTATAGTGACACGAGGGACCTCTAGCGGCTGGAGTGAAAGTTACCGTCCAACAATAACACGGCGATGGTGTGTCGTCCACCTGTGACATTAGTTGTGTTTACACCTGCTGGGATTATCTGTCCACACATTAATGAATTGAAGATTGACGGAAAAAATGTATAAAGAATAATTTTATAGATGGTGGTGTCTTTTGTTACTAATAGATGTTATAAGTTGTCTCTGAGGAAGGTATAGTACACTAGTAGGAGCAGATCACAACTATGAATGATTTACAAGAGGAAAACAAGCATATCAAGGCTGATTTTTGTGTCTATCAACGGTGTATGTGGCTTTAGGTGATAACATGTGAGTGAGGAAGGCCGGTAGTGTGTGTGTGTGTGTGTGTGTGTGTGTTAAGAGGACTGTTGCCTCACTCCCACATCGTAAACAACAAGAGCTATTAAGCCGCCTCTCCTCTCTAACCAATCGTCCCTGGAATCACTTGACAAATTATCCAATCATTTTCCATGTACACTTACCTAACCCGACACAACCGGACCGAACTTAACCCAACCAGATCTGACCCAACTCAACCTAATCCCAGATGATAATAACACGTAAGTAAATACTGTACTAAATATATTAATCTAATTGCCATTAAAATAATACAAATTACAAAGTGGAAGCATAACTAAATTATCCCCTTAATTTATATACACATATTTATAGACAGTTTAGTTAAAAATTTATATAATAGCATACAAATATAAAAATACCTGAGATTATATACATTACTCTTAAATATAGATATACATATTAATAAACATCTTGGTGCTTAAATCAAAATGTATATGCGATATTGTGGCTGAATCTAACCCTGGAATTTAGACTCACTCGTATAGGGTAATTTATATTATTGCAATAGACATTATATCAAAATGTAAGGTTTATATGACGAGTGATAATTGCATCTGGAATTTATCTAAAGGGTTTTGGTGATATTTATTCCTCTGTCATAATTCTCGTGACAATTTCGCTCTAAGCTTCAGTTATTGGAAGAGGAAATTACCATCGTGAGTAAGTGATGACCTTCCCGTGTACCGATGAGTCAAATATTGGCCCGGCTGTGTTACCTTGGTACTGTATACTATTGAAGAAGGTATATGGTAACGTGGTATTGTTATTACTTAAGCATTATGTATAAAAGTCCTGTGAAAATCTATCAAGTAAAGCTAAACTAAAGTCCTTAAAAGCTATGATGGTGTGTGCGTGTCTCGGCATACCTGAGGGGGGCGCTGCAGGTGAGGTGGACCCAACCTGCCGCAGCAGTTGTCACTCCCGACGACCACCAGGCGAGTGGGCAGTGAGGAAAGAAGGAGGGAAGGAGAGAAGGACAGAGGGGAGGGAGGTTGAGATGGGAAGGAAGAAGGAGAGAGGGATGGGAAGGGAGGGAGAAGGGAGGGATGGGAAAGGAGGATGGAGGGAGGGAGGGAGGAAGGGAAGAAGAGAGGGGAAAGAAGGAGAAGAGAGGAAGGGAAGGGAGAGATGGATGGAACTTACTAACCAATGCAATTATTGATAGTAAAAAAATAGTGATTGTTGATATATATAACGAGAATAAATACTGTACACCCGAAAATTAAAACAAAAGTAAAAAAAAACAAAAACAAAAACAGTAATTATTAACTGTGGATAGTGAAAGAAAAACAACAAATAAGACTTAGGCTATGTCGGGGGTGGGTGGGTGGGTGGGTAGGTGGGTAGGTGGGTGGGTGGGTAGGTGGGTGGGTGGGTGGGTGGGTGAGTGGGTGGGGGGGTGAGTCATCCTCAACACACCATAAAAACAACAGAGAAGTCCCCTGCAGTGCGTCGTCTCCGCCTCTTGCCGCCTCACACCAACACAACAATAAAAATTATATCTTGTTTGGAGGTACGAGGTCACCAGAGGTCGTCTAATAGCAGGAGGAGTAAACTCAACACCACAAATGTCTTATTTTAGGAGAATTATGTCTATCTACGTTCGATTCTTTGTCTAATTGTTTGTTTTGTCTACGTCTAATTGAGTTTCTATTTATCTATGTCTAATTGTCTGTTTATTTTCAATTGCCTATCTGTTTAGGTCAAATTGTCTAGCTATCTAATCATTATTATCTGTATCTATCTATATCTAAATGTCTATCTATCTATGTCTAGTTCTCTGTCTATATCTGTTTGTTGACGTAATTTTCCCATCTACTGTGTGTGTCTGATGGGTCAAGGAATATAAAGGAAGAGAGAGACGTAAGTGGAAGAGAATGAGTGTAGAGAGAGACACTAACAAGGAACATAAAGGAAGAGAGAGACGTAAGTAGTAGAGAATGAGTGTAGAGAGACACTAACAAGGAACATAAAGGAAGAGAGAGACGTAAGTAGTAGAGAATGAGTGTAGAGAGAGACACTAACAAGGAACATAAAGGAAGAGAGAGACGTAAGTAGAAGAGAATGAGTGTAGAGAGAGACACTAACAAGGAACATAAGGGAAGAGAGAGACACTAACAAGGAACATAAAGGAAGAGAGAGACGTCAGTAGTAGAGAATGAGTGTAGAGAGAGACACTAACAAGGAGACATAGCTACACTTGTTTGTTTATGTCCTCATAGTAAACAAAGTAAATGTTTAGCCGCCACAGTAATCCACAATATCTCATTTTAACTCAACGTGACATTTTGATAAGCTATGTTAGTATAATCACGGAGGAAATATTTCTCCCGTATGCAATCCAAAATTTGCCCATCAGAATTCATTTTACAAATCTTGACGCGTATGTGGCATTTGGGGAGGGTGGGGGGGGGGGGGTAGGTGACACTTGCATCAGGGTATGTGGCACGGTGGGGGGTGAGGTGACACTTGCATCAGGGTATGTGGCACTGTGGGGGGGAGGTGACACTTGCATCAGGGTATGTGGCACTGTGGTAGTGGGCCTGGGTGACACTTGCATTAGGGTGGGTGGCACTGTGGGGGGGAGGTGACACTTGCATAAAGGTGTGTGGCACTGTGGTGGCGGGTCAGAATGACACTTGCATTAGAGTACACACCGGGCACAACAACACCCTGGCTCTTGGTGGCACTGTTGCCTCAGAGTGCCAGACGTTATCTAGGCTCCAAACTCCTCATTCACTGCAGCTGTTCAGCTTGCAATAAGCGAGAGGAATGGTGCATGTGTGTGTGTCGTGAGGGCGGGGATTAAACTGCCCCATCTGCACACTCGCTCCTCACAGAAAGTTGAACTCTGCATTAGAACAATAGTGAAAGTTCAGGATATCTTTAGCCTTTAGGTACAGTTGCATGGTGAACCTCCTCAAGATAATGTCAACGATACAGTAAATCAGCAACAAATATTTATTAACTACAATATTTCCCTCTCAAACAACACCTTTTTTTTTTCCTATACAATTTTAATTTCACTTACGAATTAATATTTTCTCTTATGTAGTTCCAACTTTATTTTACTCTTTACCATTACAGAGAAATATATTCAAATCTATTTAATCATTATATTCCAAAACATTCTTCGTTCACCTTCAAAAACTTTAAATATCTCCTATTATATTTTTTGTTAGAACTAATTCTCAATCTAATTTAGTCTCCCCATTTCCAAATCCTCCCCTTTCTTACACTACTTCCCCCCTCCCCATTAAATACTCCCCCTATTCTCTTTTTAACCCTCACGCCGTCATTAAGAAATGGTTTTGGGCTCAATTTTCTGGCCCACGTAACCTTTAAGAGCCGAGGGTGAAGAGGGGTGAAGTAGGTGATAGGAAAGTAAGGAGAGGGAGAGAACAGCGGCCGTAAAGTGCTTGACAATGATGGTAAGTATGATGGAAGCAAAGCAGAGGATTCTATTGGATTAAAAAACACACACACACACACACACACACACACACACACACACACACAACACAAAAACTAGAAAAAAACAAAACACAAAGTTGATGATAGTTGCCAGTTTGGGATATTTTAGTTGTAAGAATAATTAAGAATCAATTGGGAGAAAAATGAACTTAAGTTTTTTTTATAAGGCTGTCAAAGATAAGTGTTGCAATGTGATTAGATTAAGTCAGAGTTTTTATCGGTTACAGAAGTGGTATCGGTTACAGAAGTGGTATCGGTTATAGAAGTGGTATCGGTTACAGAAGTGGTATCGGTTATAGAAGTGGTATCGGTTACAGAAGTGGTATCGGTTACAGAAGTGGTATCGGTTACAGAAGTGGTATCGGTTACAGAAGTGGTATCGGTTATAGAAGTGGTATCGGTTATATAGGTCAAGGCGTTTACTTTATAAGAATATTTACACGTCATGTTATAAATTTAATGAAATATAACCTAACCTAACCTAACCACACAGAGATACTGAACACAGAGATACTGAACACAGAGATACTGAACACAGAGATACTGAACACAGAGATACTGAACATCGCCACACAACAGTTTGTTCACCAAAACAAAACTGTTGTTCTTGTGTTGATAAATCACCTCGACGCTTTACTAACACGTAGTTAAAACAATAAAAAAAACACGTCATATAAATTATAGATTTGGAAATTGATTTCATGAGACTACCTGACTCCCGGAGAGAGAGAGAGAGAGAGAGAGAGAGAGAGAGAGAGAGAGAGAGAGAGAGAGAGAGAGTTGGTGTTATATGTATCAACAACGCACACACGCACGCACGAACGTACACACACACACACACACATACTCACTCACATGAACACACACACACACACACTCACGCACGCAAACACATTAACACCTGATCATCTACCACTATTAGAGGCAGACATTCATCCTCGGCGCCTCACAAGGGGCTATTATGGGGAGGGAGGGGGGGGGGAGCTGTATCTCTCCTTCCTACCTTGTATAGCTGTATAAGCACTGTCAATCAACTCACCACTATTTATACACAGTAACGATTTCAATCTAAAGAAAAAAAAAACGAAAAACAAAATTCAAACAAAACAACTAAATAAAACAAAATCAAAACAACGAAACAAAACCAAACTAAACAAAACAATGAAACAAGACCAAACAACAAAAGAAAACATTGAAACAAGTATTGACAGTAGAAACATCATGGGAGTGGCAGAAGTTACAATGGGTGGAAGGTGTTGGTATTAGTCCCACTATATTAACACCACAGTGGCCCCTTGTGTAACTAACCTACCATGCCATGTTGAGACGACTATACCAAGAGGGGGAGGGAAGCACTACAACTCCCTGTTATCCTCTACAACACCACCAGAGAGGGAAGCACTACAACTCCCTGTTATCCTCTACAACACCACCAGAGAGGGAAGCATTACAACTCCCTGTTATCCTCTACAACACCACCAGAGAGGGAAGCATTACAACTCCCTGTTATCCTCTACAACACCACCAGAGAGGGAAGCACTACAACTCCCTGTTATCCTCTACAACACCACCAGAGAGGGAATCACTACAACTACCTGTTATCCTCTACAACACCACCAGAGAGGGAAGCACTACAACTCCCTGTTATCCTCTACAACACCACCAGAGAGGGAAGCACTACAACTCCCTGTTATCCTCTACAACACCACCAGAGAGGGAAGCACTACAACTACCTGTTATCCTCTACAACACCACCAGAGAGGGAAGCACTACAACTACCTGTTATCATCTACAACACCACCAGAGAGGGAAGCACTACAACTACCTGTTATCATCTACAACACCACCAGAGAGGGAAGCACTACAACTCCCTGTTATCCTCTACAACACCACCAGAGAGGGAAGCACTACAACTCCCTGTTATCCTCTACAACACCGTGTTATCAGTGACTCATAGATAACGTATATTTTCACTCCATATCTACTATTTGCATTGAAAGCTTTTGTCAAATAATCCACTCTCCAATGTAACGTAACCTAACCTAAACTAACCTAACCAAAATTAACCTAACCCAACAATGTTCAGTATCATCACCAGTCATCAGCAAAGATAGATGTGTGTATGTGTGTGTGCGTGTGTGTGTATGTACTGTATATACACTAATCATGTACAATACACGTTTCCATATGTAAATCTCAAAATCCACATTCAAAATAGGGAGGACATGGAATGGGAGAACCAAAACAATATTTCATTCGTTGTCATTAACCACATTAATGACACATGAATGCTCGAAATTGATGCAAATATAAATGTATATAAAATTTTTCACGGAATAATATAAAGGGATTAATTTTGTTGGATGGGGACTAGCGCTCAGCCAGGAGGGGGGGTGATGGGGAGGAGGGGTTGGGGGGGAGGTGACGGGGGGAGGGGTGGGGGAGGTGACGGGGGGAGGGGTGATGGGGAGGAGGGATGGGGGAGGAGGAGGAGGGGGGGGGCAGGTGACTTCGTGCATGTGAGAGTCGGTGAGACAAACCTCAGAAAGAATACATAGCTGTTTTGGCATCACATTAATTGTTTCAAAAATAAGTTCTGGAACACTAAGTGGCAGGTCTTGATGTAAACACTTCTGGTTGGCTTTTCTTTTATTGTCGAAGCATATATATACTGTAGTGTGTGTATATATGAGAATAAATTATGGAGGGAGTCTACATGTGGTGATGGTGGTGGGAGGCGGATTACTCACTCACGGGAAGTACTTCCTTTGGGTTCGTACAAGATAAGACAAACACCGAATCTGTGGCAGTGTAGCGAAAGGCTTGCTAAGTGGATGTCGGGATAGTAAAGTAGGCGACTGTATAGTGAAGTAGACATCAGGATAGTGAAGTAGGCGACTGGATAGTGAATTAGTCATCTGGATAGTGAATTAGTCGTCTCTATAGTAAAGTGGACGTCGGGATAGTGAAGAAAAGATCTAAAAAATGTTTGTTTTCCTGCTGATGGTGATGTCACGCTCCCTGCTGGCGTCTACGATGGACAGTGAAGGTGAGAGAGAGAGAGAGAGAGAGAGAGAGAGAGAGAGAGAGAGAGAGAGAGAGAGGTTTTTGTTTACTTTCCTTTAAACTCAGTGGAAATTAATTTGTTTGTGATAAAATTTCTTGTTTCATTTAAGAAGTCGTTTACTTTTGTAATATAGCTTAAGTGGATTTGGTTAGGTTAGGTGGTATGAGGTAAGTCCTGGTTTTCAGCGTTACTTTAAGAGTTTTGTGCACACAGTGGCTGAGGTAGAGAGGTATAAGGACTCCTGGACTGGTTGGAAGCTGGTGGACTAGTGTGAGGTTTTGGACTTGGCCGTATTTAGCACATAAATATCTCTGGCGCGAGACCCACCACTGCTGGCCAGGGGTGAAGCATGACGCGGGCTAACTAGGGAAAATTCCTCTATATGGATCTCATCTTATATTGGCCTCCACAAACACCACAATGTATACAACCTCACTAAATCCGCCTACACACTCCTTATCCCTGATGACGCTTCAACCATAACTACTGGTCGAGTCAAGACGCTCCTCAAGAAAGCCGTTCTTCAAATCATAAACGAAGAACGAAGTGAACAGCGAGGTGCCAGTGCTAGTGTTCATCACTACGATAAACATTGTAGCACAAAATATCAATACGGCTGGAATAAATGTATGACTCGGCTCAGTGATGTAGTTGTCGCCAGAACCAGACTTGGCTATAGGCCATGTTGGGAACTCATGAGAAATCCTTCCCTTGCACTTACTCAGTGTCGAATTGGTGGCGACAAAAGAAACCACAGCCTTCGGCATTACATCTCAGAGTGCAGACCAATTCGCTCCTTGTTGCCACTTATCAAAACCTTTGACGAACTCTGTAAATCATCCTAACGACCAATGCTTTATACACTATTTTACCGTTATATCCAAAATGTTGCACCATATAAAATACTGCTCTAGAAAACCACCACTTGACTCTCTTGTCTCAGCGCACTCTATGAGGCGGGAGTTACACTGTCTCATTCCTTACACCCACTAGCAGTCAACTTGGGGTGCAGCTGCCCTACGAGGCGAGAGTCTGTTTGACGGCCTGTTGGCCTGTGTATATAGGACTGTCGTCCCTGTGTTGGGGGCGTAAATAAAGACCTAAAAACTAACTAACTCATATGCTGAATCCCATGTATTATGTTGTCTCCTGCAGATTGTGGGCCGCTTACTGAAGGCTCCAAGGTTACCTTTCTTAATAATAATGAAGACAAGTTTTATCTGTGGTACAAGGTGGCTGTGGAAGTCACTCAGATCACCATGACTGTGGACCTTCTCATTTTGGGCAGCAAGTTGGAGGGGGTGAAACTAATTCCTTTTAGTTCATCAAACACCGAACACTTCATAAGGATTTCTCTGCCTTCGGTAAGATTCGTTTTACTTGGCGGTTTTCCAGTAATGTGAGCTTGTTGTAGCTTGTTAGTAAAGTTCACATCAACACAAACTGACACCCACTTCACTGGACACTCAACTGTGCTCAGGTATACTTGTTTATTTCTCAATGAGGATTTTATATACGAGAAGATTTTTTTTTAAGAATTTTTCCATAAAATTAAAAAAAAGAAAAGAAAATAATATGAAATAAAAACGAAGACTTACCAATGAGTGTGGTGAAGTGATGAAGCCTGTGTACTGTGTCAGTGTTGGCAGCTCATGTTGCAGGGGTTCACACCTTAACAACACCCACCGAGTAACACAACTTCCTCGTCATCTTTATAATCATCTGAGGTTTACTTAACATTTGTAAGAAGTTTGGTTAATTATTTTATTTGTGGAAGACTTTTGTGTTTTACCAACATGTGCAAGTTTAGTTTTTTAACATAGCTCTTCAGATATACATTACTAATGACTTACTAATTAATTATTAATACATTTCAGAAAACTGATGAAATGATGTTGAGTTCAAAATTCACCAATTACGTGTTTAGTCAAGCGGTGGTGACGAAATTAACGATAGTGAGCAACACCTCTGTGGATTGGATCAAGTGTTCGAATGATAATTATTTCCGTGAGTCAACACCTGCCCTGACACTTCACACACCTGTACTGACACTTCACACACCTGCCCTGACACTTCACACACCTGTACTGACACTTCACAAACCTGTACTGATACTTCACACACCTATACTGACACTTCACACACCTGTCCTGACACTTCACACACCTGTACTGATACTTTACACACCTATACTGACACTTCACACACCTGTCCTGACACTTCACACACCTGTCCTGACACTCCACACACTTGTCCTGACACTCCACACACCTGCCCTGACACTTCACACACCTGTACTGACACTTCACACATCTGCCCTGACACTCCACACACTTGTTCTGAGACGTCACACACCTGTCCTGACACTCCACACACTTGTCCTGACACTCCACACACCTGCCCTGACACGTCACACACCTGTACTGACACTCCACACACCTGTCCTGACACTCCACACACCTGTACTGATACTTCACACACCTGCCCTGACATTCCACACACCTGTTCTGAGACGTCACACACCTGTCCTGGATACAGTGATGTGTATGACTGGCTGTATGGTGTATGGTAGCAGAGGAATACTATTGATTTAGATCATATTTTTGAGATGTTCACCTGAGTGAGAGGATATTGGTAGTTTACAAACATAGACGTAGCATAAGCAGAGCCTTGGGGAACCTCAGTAATGTTAGCAACACGTTAAATACATTATATTACCTATACAGTTTATACTCAAGATCGTTCAAGGTCTGACCCCCTGAGCCGAGTGACTGTCATGAAGCTCCTGTAATATTCTTAACACTAGAGGTAAACAAACCTGAGGGTAAATATTTGTAAAGTTAATCTACTCTAACTTTTTTCCACATATTGTATGATAGTTATCGTTAGTTTATCATATATAATAGTATATATTAATATCTCTTCATAGATTCATATTAATCGAGTTATCATTGACTAATACTGTTAAATAAATCGTGTATAATAATTGGAGTCTATGTTTACAGCCAGTTTGCCGCGTCACTATGCATCACGTAACATTCTGTCCTGTGATAGTTGTATTTCACTGCTGATGGCCAGTGGGGTGCTGTTAGGGTTCCTGTTTTTGACACTGGTTACTGCTGCTACCTACATCTACAGGACTAAGATTAAAGGTGGGTGTGTGTGTGTGTGGGTGTGTGTGTGTGTCAACAAGAAGGAGAAGCCGCACCATCCTGTTTGCTCTGCTACAGGAAATGTTCGCTTTACTGCCACCAGCTGTTTTATACATACTGTGTATATATATATATATATATATATATATATATATATATATATATATATATATATATATATATATATATATATATATATATATATATTTCATGTAAATCCACAAAGAAAACGTGGATAAGATAAATCTTGATAAAATCACACGGGAGAATGGAAACAACGGAGTACCTTAGCTTTCGTCTTTATTCAAGACATCTTCAGAGGCAGTTGCCTCTGAAGATGTCTTGAATAAAGACGAAAGCTAAGGTACTCCGTTGTTTCCATTCTCCCGTGTGATTTTATCAAAATATATATATATATATAAATTAAATTATGTCATTATGCTTATCTCGACTTTTATTAACATTAACACGAACAACTTCCAACAAGAGAGCCAAGACCAGTGACCACTAGTACTGGCTATCAACACTCGGTCACAAGCTGCGTCAGTGAAGGCTTGTTAAAACTTCTCTCGGTCAGTTCAGTCAGTTAGTCAAGAACGATGTTCATAGAGCTAACTAACGGAGCTAATGTTTTGTGTTTCAGAGACTCAATCGCCTGCTGTAGGTGGCGAGAATGCCCCGCGATTTGCCGATGAAGACGAGGCCGGGTATGCCATACTGAACTCTGACGCGGTAGTCTACCAGCACCAACACAACAACCTCTACGACGATACCAAGGTGTAAGGCAAGACCACCACCACCATCACTCGACGATACCAAGGTGTAAGGCAAGACCACCACCACCATCACTCAACGATACCAAGGTGTAAGGCAAGACCACCACCACCATCACCATCATCACTCGACGATACCAAGGTGTAAAGCAAGACCACCACCACCATCACTCGACGATACCAAGGTGTAAGGCAAGACCACCACCACCATCACTCGACGATACCAAGGTGTAAGGCAAGACCACCACCACCATCACTCGACGATACCAAGGTGTAAGGCAAGACCACCACCACCATCACTCGACGATACCAAGGTGTAACGCACCACCACCACTCACCCACAGTGACTCCAACCTTCTACTTAACTCTCACAATATATCGTGTTTATATGCTGCATAAATCAGTGGCTCAAGTCGGTAGTTCTTACATTTATTAATACATCACTTTTCCCATATTTATATATATTTTTTTTTTTTGGTCTTAAGAAAAATATATGTGATAATATATTTTAGGGGGGTTAATTATGGATGAATTATTCCCAAATCCACGTATATCTTTTTTATATACATTTGTTATCTTATTCAAAATGTTGTATAATTGTATTGTTGTATATTTCACTAATTATTACCTCACATATTTCTTATCTCAAGCGTTTGTTTTTTTGTCTTTCCTTTCCCTCCCTTACTTCTCTTCCCTCCCATCCCTCCCATCCCTCTCTTCCCTCTCTTTCCCCCCCCTTCCCTCTCATCATGCCTATACAGTTCCCTCAATCATCCACCTAATATATGCAAACGATAGTGACTAAGTGCTTTGGCAAAAACGATTTATTCTTTTCAGTTTTTGACACATATTTTGTTCATGGGATGGTGGGTGGCGTACAATGTTCATGGGATGGTGAGTGGTGAATATTGTTCATGGGATGGTGAGTGGCGTACAATGTTCATGGGATGGTGAGTGGTGTATATTGTTCATGGGATGGTGAGTGGCGTACAGTGTTCATGTGATGATGAGCGGTGTACAGTGTTCATGTGATGGTGGGTGGCGTACAGTGTTCATGGGATGGTGAGTGGCGTACAGTGTTCATGGGATGGTGAGTGGCGTACAGTGTTCATGTGATGGTGAGTGGTGTGTATTGTTCATGGGATGGTGAGTGGCGTACAGTGTTCATGTGATGGTGAGTGGTGTACAGTGTTCATGTGATGGTGGGTGGCGTACAGTGTTCATGGGATGGTGAGTGGTGTATATTGTTCATGGGATGGTGAGTGGTGTACAGTGTTCATGTGATGGTGAGTGGTGTACAGTGTTCATGGGATGGTGAGTGGCGTACAATGTTCATGTGATGGTGAGTGGCGTACAGTGTTCATGGGATGGTGAGTGGCGTACAGTGTTCATGTGATGGTGAGTGGTGTACAGTGTTCATGGGATGGTGAGTGGTGTATATTGTTCATGGGATGGTGAGTGGCGTACAGTGTTCATGGGATGGTGAGTGGTGTATATTGTTCATGGGATGGTGAGTGGTGTACAGTGTTCATGGGATGGTGAGTGGTGTATATTGTTCATGGGATGGTGAGTGGTGTACAGTGTTCATGGGATGGTGAGTGGTGTATATTGTTCATGGGATGGTGAGTGGCGTACAGTGTTCATGGGATGATGGGTGGTGTACACACGATCAAAAAAGTATCCATACACATTGGGTTCGATGATTACCTAAACAATCACTACATCTATGCCGTACCACAACCACCAACCATGAACGACACTACATATTGTTCACAAGATTAATCTATTTTCCTCTGAATGTACATATACTAACATTAATTAGCAAGAGATATATAACATTATGCAATATCAATCGTTTATGGTGTCAGATTGTGTCGTGCAAAATATACACAGATACTTTCTTGATCGTGTGTACAATGACCTTAAAACAACTTGTATTTTCCACATACTCTATTTGTATTACATGGTTGTTATCATTACATTTCAATTTATGTTTTATACCAGTAAATGTATACATGTATATGGAAAAATACATCAATATACATAAGTTGTTTAGCTGTATTCCTTGACCCACTTCACATGGCTACAAGATGAGACAACATAGCACAAGGTGATGCAACTTTCGGCCTGTGATAGTCGTGTTATTTTGTAATTTGATAAGAAAGTAACAACAGGTGGTCTGAGTAACATCCGCAGGGCTATAGTATGAGTCTCATTTCCTTTCATTTCACAACACTTATCCTCTCGTGTAGGCCTAGTGGGCTGGACTATGGGGGTTGACACAATCAAGATACTGTTACGGAGTTCGACAAAGCGATAGCAGACTCAAGTAGCAGACAACGGAACACGTAGACAAGTAGCCACAGAACCCCCCCCCCCCCCCCAAGACACTTAAGGGTCAATTTTAATTTTAAGCACCTTTTTTACCTTTCACTATAGAGATAAATGAACGTAGGTTTTCCGGTGGTCAAACAGGCGTGACAAACATTTGCTGGTTTAGAAAGGACTGGCCGGGTGTCAGGCGAGGGGTGTCAGTGTCTGCTCGTTCTTAGAAAGCTGACAGGTATTGTAATAAACATATTTACCTGTAGTGAAATATGATAATTCGTCATAATACTCTATAGTAGACTGGCTAAATGGGTCGCCAGTCGTCTACAGGACACCAACGACACCAAGGCGAGGCACAGTACACGAGTTCCCCCAGAGCGTCACAGTATATGATTAATAGTAGTAATCTGCGTCCGCTTTATAAAAACACACAACTGAATTGGAAATATTATCTTTACAGGCCTACGGTTCGTTTACCTACGCTCTGTTTTCTTAGCCAATATTACAACAAAACTTAGATTAATTTTAGCCAACTTCACATTTCAAAGACATCCACCACTTTACCTTAACAAATTTGGTATAAATATTTCTCTCTTACGTAAAATCCTTCAATGACAAATCACAGAAAAAAGTACACAGACATACAGACATTACCTGTATGAGTAGCCGAAGGTTCAGGGAATAAATGAAGCGAGGAGTTGGTCATCTTGTCAGTGCTGTTTCGGCTGTAGTAGAGAGAGGAACTTCGTCGTTTCTTTTGCTTCCTGTGAGGACTCCCCACGTCAACTCTGGCGGGCAACGGAACCTATGGAACAAAGAATTTACTGATGAACCTTCTATCTATCTATCTATCTATCTATCTATCTATCACACAAAAACTCACGCAGACAAACCATAACACACACCTGTGAACCACCTCAAATAGCCCTTAAAGTGATGTACAGGTGTGACCAGATAACAGGTACGGACGCAGCTCACACGACAGTCAACAATATAGGTGTTAGATGATGTGTTTTCGACGCTATGGACGCCCTACATGCAATAAAGCTGACAATTCTCCCTTCTTCTATGATATTATCAACCTTACGAGCACCAGCCACTAACACCATGCATTAAGGTTGATAATCCTATATTCCCCTGTAGTATTGTGGTCTCTATGTATGGTAGGGTATAACCATAGGCAGTAAGGACACTATTCCTATTTTTCGCTATAGTATTATCCTCCCTATGAACGGTACGGGCTAACAACATGCAGTAAGGGGGGTATTCTCGGCTCTGAATACCATAATGTCACCCGTACGGAGAGTGGACTCGTCACCGCCGCTATATTCGTTCTCGGGTAAATTGGAAAACTTAATTGATTCGCTGGTCATCGGAGGAAGGAGCTGAGAGTCGATAAGGCGATAGTGATATTGATGCTGGTTGAGTGTGTTGTGCGGCACCACCACCACCACCACACACTCCACCACCACCACCACACACTCCACGCACCCAACACCTAACCTAACCAAACCAAACCTAACAGAGACAAACCTAACCTAACCTAACCTAACCAAACTGTCTCTTCTCTTACATTATACCTGTGTCTTCATCATTAACTTACATATATGCATACATCAATTAACTTCATGGTAGCTAAACGATAATTTCATTCATGGAGACGAAATCACTCAACTCATATTCAAAACAAGACCTAATCATCCCCCCCCCCCCTTCAAACCCATCCCCCTCCCCTCCCCTCCCCCCCAAGGACACAGAAGGTGGGGAGGGTAGGTGAGGGGAGGGGAGGGGGACATTTAAGCTCCCCCTCACCCCCCCACCCCCTAATAGTGTCAGGTACTGGTTGAAAGTTTGTCAATAATGTTGACCTCAAATCTCTGTGAAGTGAGAAAGTTTGATGGAGTAGAGTGTTGAGGGAAGGAAGGAAGGAGGAAGGAGGAGGGGAAGGAAGGAGGAAGGAGGAAGGAGGAGCAGAAGGAATAATAAGTAGGAGGGGAAGGAAGGAGGAAGAAGGAGGGGAAGGAGGGAGGAATAAGGAGGGGAAGGAGGGAGGAAGAAGTAAGATAGGAAGGAAGGAGGAATAAGGAGGGGAAGGAAGGAGGAGGAGGAAGGAGGAGCAGAAGGAATAGGAAGTAGGAGGGGAAGGAGGGAGGAATAAGGAGGGGAAGGAGGGAGGAATAAGGAGGGGAAGGAAGGAGGATGAGGAAGGAGGAGCAGAAGGAATAAGAAGTAGGAGGGGAAGGAAGGAGGAATAAGGAGTAGGAGGGGTAGGAGGGAGTAAGAAGAGGAAAGACGAGGGAGGGTTGGACGGACGGAGGATGGTAAGTGAGGAAGAAGAAGAAGAAGAAGAAGAAGAAGAAGAAGAAGAAGAGAGAACGTGGAGAAGGTAGAAGTAAAAGAGAATGAGGTAGAGATAGGAATAAAACACACACACACACACACACACACACACACACACACACACATACACACACACACACACTAACACTAACACACTCACATACAGTAAATCATTCATATATTATCACTGTAAAAAACAAACATACAAACATTGCTGTATAGACACGTAACATATATTTTTACCAACCACAAAACACAATAGGGTCATCAAGGCTTATTATATCTTGAGCCACTCGCTGTGACATGAATATATGAATTGAATTTAAACCCCAGATATAAAATAAATATATGTGTAGTGTATATGTTTTTTTTTGTTTTTTTCTTGTTTTGGGGGGATTAAATATTTACCCTTCAGGTTATGAGCGGTTTATGAGTCCCGTGGCTGTGAGCGGATCAATTCATTAATATTATATACAGCTCATGGGCTCACATATATTGCTCATAAGGATATAGACGTCATCAGCCATTCATTATTATTAGAGGTTTTTATTTATTCTTATTTATTTATTTGTTTAAAAGTTAATATATTGGGTGTATTTATGTAATATTTTTGGTGCATTTAGTAAATTTTTATTTCATCTAATGGATGGACCAAGTGGGCCACCTCACTTCTGTTTGAGCCACCTTACTTCTGTTAGGGCCACCTCACTTCTGTTAGGGCCACCTCACTTCTGTTAGGGCCACCTCAAGAATATTCAGAGGTTTAGTATTTGATATGTAAACAGTCTTCCGGATACTCTGTAGTCTGACCTACAATTTAGTTGTGAAAAAAATCGTCCATTTTGCCTTTCTCACCAGCCTGATAGTGATGACCTCTGACCCGTGTACACCTGACCTCCTGAAGTCAATGGTGACGTCAGTACCTCAGATGATGACATGGTACTCAACATAATCTCATATAGTACTCAACACAACCTGATGTACTCAACACAACCTGATGTACTCAACACAACCTGATATAGTACTCAACACAACCTGATATAGTACTCAACACAAGCTAATATAGTACTCAAGCCACAGTGTCAAACCACCAACAATAGACTCAAAGTACAAAGTTAATAAACAAACTTGAATATCTCTCTTGACACACCGCCGCCCCTCTCACCTCTCACCCTACCTCTCACCCTGTCACCTCTCACCCTCTCGCCTCTCTCCTCCCCTCTCTCCCTCCCTCCCCTCACCTCTCAATCTATCACCTCTCACCCTCCATCCCTCTCACCCCTCAATCTATCACCTATCACCTCTCCCCACTCATACCCTCTCACTTTCTCAACCTCTTACCTATCACTCTCTCACCCTCCCTCTCACACAGTCCAATTACACCTCCTGCCAACCCTGACATCCCGACCCAAGAGGCAGATAAGGGACCGCCTCTTGTGACATAACGACTAAGGATGAGGCTAATGGAAATCGTTCTGTAGAAAGAGGAATGTGACAGAGGCAACAGACATTCTATTTACCCTGTGAGTGTTTGAATGTTATGGAGCGAGTATCTTGTTGTTGGGTTAGGTTAGATTAGGTTGTGTAGCCTCTTGGACTTGATTGTAGCCCCTTGGATTTCAACCCCTTGGTCTTATTTGTGGCCCCTCAGACTGGGTTGGGGCCCCTTGGTCTTATTTGTGGCCCCTTGGATTTGACTGTGGCCCCTTGGACTTGTCTGGGGGCGCGGAGGAGAGGTTGAATACGTCTGCTATCAATCTTATGTTCCTGTGAGTGATGGCTGTATTGTGATATGATTTGTATTAATGAAGTTTTCCTCTCTCTCTCTCTCTCTCTCTCTCTCTCTCTCTCTCTCTCTCTCTCTCTTCCCTTCTATTATTCGTGTTTGTCTTTCTCTCTCCCCCTTTCATAATTTATTGTTTTATCTCTCTCTCTCTCTCTCTCTCTCTCTCTCTCTCTCTCTCTCTCTCTCTCTCTCTCTCTCTCTGTCTGTCTGTCTGGCTGGCTGTTTCTCTTTCTGTCTGTTTCTGTCTGTCTATCTGTAAGTCTGTCTGTCTTTTTATATGTTTTTCTGTTTGTCTGTCTGGCTATTTCTCTTCCTGTCTGTCTGGCTGTTTCTCTTTCTGTCTGTCTGTCTGTCTGCCTGTCTGTCAGTCTGTCTGTCTGTCTTTCTCGCTAATTACCTTGAAGCTTTTAACTTAGCAATAGGTGAGTTATTGTCCAGGGGTTAATGTTAAGTTAGGTTAAGCTAGGTTAGGTTAGTTTAGGTTAAGTTGGGTTAGATAAGATTAGGTTAGGATGTATTAGATTATGTTAGGTTAGTTTGAATTGACTTAGGTTAGGTTAGGTTAGATTAGGTTAAGTTAGGGATAGTTTTAGTTACGTTAGGTTAAATTAGGTTAAATTAGGATACACTGTGTTAGGTTGAGATAGATTAGGTTAAGTTACCTATTTGAATTACCTTCTTAAGTTACTTGCTGAATCTAACCTAACCTAATCTAACCTAACCTAACCTAACCTAACCTAACCTAATCTAACCTAACCTAATCTAACCTAACCTAACCTAACCTAACCTAACCTAACCTAACCAAATACGCAATATGAAGGACCAAAACTCGATTCCAATTCCCAAATATTAGCTCGTAACACTGTAAGCTCTAACTCTTCAGCAAAATATGTGTTAATAGTCCCCCAAGCAGAGTAAGTATAAAATTACAATCCACTACGAAATACTAGAGCAACTTCTTGGAGACAAATTTGACAAAAGAATGTGTAGAAATGTTAATGAAATTTGTTAGAATGTGTAGAAATGTTAATTAAGTTTATTTACACTTTATTATTTACAAACATTAAAACAGTGACCTTTATAGAGACAACTGACCTATACTAAAATATTATTAAACCATTGGAGACGTGGGTTTAATCTTTTAAGGATATTGGTTTTATTATCTGAAGGATGATGGTTTAGCTCTTAGAGTATATTAAGTTTTAGGTGTTTTAAAGACGATGGTTTAACTCTTAAAGAACATTGGTTTTATTGTTTTAAGGATACTAGTTTAGCCATTTGAAATATATCTTCAATTTTGGAACCGTAAGAAGTGGATAAGCGAAATATATCTAATATCCTGCCTATAATACGTAAATACATGAATTATTACCTATAATCCTGCCTATAATACGTAAATAAATGAAAAAATTACCCATAATCCTGCCTATAATACGTAAATACATGAAAAATTACCTATAATCCTCACATCACCTACCAGTACAGTACCTTAGTGAAATAGATTTGCTACATTTTCACTACAATTGAAAACATAGTCGATACAACTACTAGCGAGTGATCGAACCGGTCCACCAGTGTTGCCAGAATTATCACACCTGTCTCTGGAGGCTTCATAAATAATGCAAGTGTCAGGTAGACTTTCTAATTACCTGACTTGCCTTGTGGTCACCTGAGATTTTGGACATAGGGAAGGACACGCCATGCTATATATTATGAAAGGTTCTTCAGTACATCCGGGTATTTGATATCCGGCCTCTGATATCCTACCTATAATATCCGGTCCTTGATATGCATGGTTCTTGAAATACGGCTCTTGATATCCGGCCTTCAACACCCTGGCTTTGATATTCGTCACTTAATATCAGGTCCCTTAATATCCGATTCTTGATTCGGCTCTTAATATCCGGTCTTTATTCTCCAGTTCTTTAACATCTGGCCCTTTATCATCCCTCCCATTAACATCCGGCCCAATAACATCCGGCTCTTGGTATCGTGGTAAAAATTATCACAGAAGACAAATCATTAGGGAGACCTGACCCCCACCACCCCCACCACCCCCCCCCCCTTCCTTCCCCCTCCGCCCCCTCCCCTCCCCTCACCTCCCACCACCCCCCCCCCTTCCTTCCCCCTCCGCCCCCTCCCCTCCCCTCACCTCCCACCTCCCCCGCCCAGAGTACATACCCGGACTTGGACTCAACCCAGGACCGGATTTTCGTACCCAATAGCTGTTACTAACTTTCTTCTTATTAAAAACTTCGACAACAAAACCACAATAACGATAAACCTAAAAGACTTAAGGACGAGAACTAAATAAAAGTGAAGAAAAATAATAAATAAAAGAACCGAATAATTTTTTGTTTTTGTAATTAGGGGAATTTTTTTTTTTGTATATTAATTCCCTAAATTAATGCTTGATGGTATAATTTTACTTGTTATTAATATTTTTTTTTAATTAGGTTTTGTAAAGTTTTGTAAATTGTCATTACGTTAAACGATATTCTGCATATTATTATTTTGTGTGTATTCTCTCTTTCTCTCTCTCGCTCTCTTTCTCTCTCTCTCTCCCTCTCTCTCTCTCTCTCTCTCTCTCTCTCTCTCTCTCTCTCTGGTGTCGACGTTTCTGCCCTCTTTTCTTCAACGTCTCCGAGAAAAATGAGTTTAAGCCTTTCCTACCTCACAGCCTCACCCTAGCTAGACTCCATCTCACCCTAGCTAGATTCCCTCTCACCCTAGCTAGATTCCCTCTCACCCTAGCTAGATTCCCTCTCACCCTAGCTAGATTCCCTCTCACCCTAGCTAGATTCCCTCTCACCCTAGCTAAATTCTCTCTCATCCTTGCTAGACTCCCTCTCACCCTAGTTAGATTCCCTCTCACCCTAGCTAGACTCCATCTCACCCTAGCTAGACTCCCTCTCACCCTAGTTAGATTCCCTCTCACCCTAGCTAGACTCCATCTCACCCTAGCTAGACTCCCTCTCATCCTAGTTAGACTCCCTCTCACCCTAGCTAGACTCCCTCTCATCCTAGCTAGACTCCCTCTCACCCTAGTTAGATTCCCTCTCACTCCATCTCACCCTAGCTAGACTCCCTCTCATCCTAGCTAGACTCCCTCTCATCCTAGCTAGACTCCCTCTCACCCTAGCTAGACTCCTTTTCACCCTAGATAGAGTCCTTCTCACCCTAGCTAGACTCCCTCTCACCCTAGACGGACACTCTTTACTCTAGGCATCCCGCTCACACTAGTCTCCTTTCACCCTTACCTTGCCGTATCTCACCCTAGCACCGTAACGTCACACTGCCATACACCCTTCCCTCACCCTGTCATGTCACCCTAATATCAGTCTGCTCCTTCCCACCCTACTCAGCCGCCATTTGCTCTCCCTCACCCTAGCATCACCCTAGACCCATTCTAGCATTTATAAACTGTTTTTCACCCTCGACCTACCTCACCCTTCCTCCCTCATCCTCCTTCTTTCATTCTCCCTCTCTCACCCTAGCATCGCCCTAACCCTTCCTCACTCACTCTCCCCTACCATAGCCCTCCCTCACTCACACTCCCAGATCCTCACCCTCCCTCACTTTCCCTCACCCTCCCTCACTCTCCTTCACCCTCCCACATTCTTCCTCACTTTCCCTCACCCTCCCACACTCTCCCTCTCTCTCCTTCACCCTCCCACACTATCCCTCACCATCCCTCACTCTCCCTCACCCTCCCTCACTCTCCCACAGCCTCACCCTCACTCTCCTTCCCCCTCCCTCACCCTCCCTCACTTTCCATCACCCTCCCACACTCTCCCTCACTTTCCCTCACCCTCCCACACTCTCCCTCTCTCTCCTTCACCCTCCCACACCATCCCTCACCCTCCCTCACTCTCCCTTACCCTCCCTCACCCTCCCTCACCCTCCCTCACTCTCCCTCACCCTCCCTCATCCTCCTTCTTTCATTCTCCCTCTCTCACCCTAGCATCGCCCTAACCCTTCCTCACTCACTCTCCCCTACCATAGCCCTCCCTCACTCACACTTCCAGATCCTCACCCTCCCTCACTCTCCCTCACCCTCCCTCACTCTCCTTCACCCTCCCACATTCTTCCTCACCGTCCCTCACCCTCCCTCACTCTCCCTCATCCTCCCTCACTCTCCCTCACCCTCCCTCACCATCCCTCACTCTCCCTCACCCTTCCTCACTCTCCCTTACCCTCCCTCACTCTCCCTCACCCTCCCTCACCATCCCACACCATCCCACACCATCCCTCACTCTCCCTCACCCTCCCTCACTCTCCCTCACTCTCCCTCACCCTCCCTCACCCTCCCACACCATCCCTCACTCTCCCTCACTCTCCTTCACCCTCCCTCACCCTCCCTCACCCTCCCACACCATCCCTCACCCTCCCTCACCCTCCCACACCATCCCTCACCCTCCCTCACTCTCCCTCACTCTCCCTCACCCTCCCTCACCTTCCCTCACCCTCCCTCACTCTCCCTCACTCTCCCTCACCCTCCCTCACCCTCCCTCACCCTCCCACACCATCCCTCACCCTCCCTCACCCTCCCACACCATCCCTCACCCTCCCTCACCCTCCCTCACTCTCCCTCACCCTCCCTCACTCTCCCTCACCTTCCCTCACCCTCCCTCACCCTCCCTCACTCTCCCTCACCCTCCCTCACCCTCCCTCACCCTCCCTCACCCTCCCACACCATCCCTCACCCTCCCTCACCCTCCCACACCATCCCTCACTCTCCCTCACTCTCCCTCACCCTCCCTCACTCTCCCTCACCCTCCCTCACCCTCCCTCACCCTCCCACACCATCCCTCACCCTCCCTCACCCTCCCACACCATCCCTCACCCTCCCTCACTCTCCCTCACCCTCCCTCACTCTCCCTCACCTTCCCTCACCCTCCCTCACCCTCCCTCACTCTCCCTAACTCTCCCTCACCCTCCCTCACTCTCCCTCACCCTCCCTCACCCTCCCTCACCCTCCCACACCATCCCTCACCCTCCCTCACCCTCCCTCACCTTCCCTCACCCTCCCTCACTCTCCCTCACCCTCCCTCACTCTCCCTCACCTTCCCTCACCCTCCCTCACCCTCCCTCACTCTCCCTCACTCTCCCTCACCCTCCCTCACCCTCCCTCACCCTCCCTCACTCTCCCTCACCCTCCCTCACTCTCCCTCACTCTCCCTCACCCTCCCTCACTCTCCCTCACCCTCCCTCACCCTCCCTCACCCTCCCACACCATCCCTCACCCTCCCTCACCCTCCCACACCATCCCTCACCCTCCCTCACTCTCCCTCACTCTCCCTCACCCTCCCTCACACTATGATCCACTTCAGCCTTTTTCCAGGATTTATTCATGTTAAATTGAAGTTTGATGTCCTGTAATTTTTACATGGACGTGGTGAGTGGGGGAATGAGTGGGAGGTAAGAGAGGTGAGAGGGAAGTGGGAGAGGGGTGAGGGGGATGTGAGAGAGAAGTGAGAGGGATGAATGAGGGAATGAGAGGGAAATGAGAGGGATAATAGAGCGAATGTGAGGAAGGTGAGAATGTTTTAGAGATGGATAGAATATTTAGATCCTCTGATACCGTTATTATTATTATTATTATTATTATTTATTTATTTATTAATACATTACAATTCTCTATCTTATTCACACTACTAATCCTAATCCCATTCTTAATCCTATTCTTAATCCCATTCCTAATCTTCTTATCGATTCTAATCCTAATCTTATTTAAGTAGACTGGGAGGCGCAGGAACCCGGAAAAAGTAATCAAATAATGGACTTTCAAATCGATGAAAACAAAACAGAAAATAAGGACTATATTTAGACTTTGGTGATTCATAAACAAGTGAATATCGTCTTTATTATTAATGGTATTTAGGTGGATTATCATAGTGGATTATCATGAATTATTGCCATAGTTTTAAGCAAGATTCAGTGATAATTTAACCAGAATTATAAGGCGCTTGGGAGGTATCAATTAGCGTTCGTTTTGACATATCTGATTACGTTTAAGTCTCTCTCTCTCTCTCTCTCTCTCTCTCTCTCTCTCTCTCTCTCTCTCTCTCTCTGTTTTTACTCCTACGTTTTGTTAGGGAGCGCATCAGGGACACAATAATACTGAAAATAAGACAGGAATTTGGTAAGGGAAAACAATGCAACACAAGCGTAAATACCGAGAGTAAAAGGCTGAGACAATAAGTAAATACAGCCGATGGTCAGGAAAAAAAATGAGAAACAAGTAAATACATCCAATGCTCAGGAAAAAGCTAAGAAAACATGTACAGTTCCGTTCAGAAGTTCGTGGTACACTGGCGGTGAAGGGTGCATAGTCTATTGTACAGAAAAAGAGATCGCCGAGATGTCCTCATCACCCGTGCCATGCGCGGCTCACACCACTGTGACACTGATCATCGACTTGTCAGATCCAAGCTCTCACTTCACGTCGCCCCAATATGGCGAAGGCAGCAAACCTCCAAAAGAGGTTTTAATACAAAGCGTCTGGAGGATCCAGCGGTAGCACATGCTTTCAGAGAGCCGCTCGAACATGGGCTGATAAACAACCCAACAGCAAACAACGTGAATCCCAGTGCCGAATGGGATACTCTTAATACTGTTATGACAAAAACCTACAGAGACCCTCGGCCAGGTCAAAAGAATACACCAGGACTGGTTTGATGAAAATGACCGGGCAATCAAAGTACTCATTGATGATAAACGTGCTGCTTTTACTGACTGGCAGAACAACCCTCAGTCTCGTACCAAAGGTGATACCTTCCACAAGAAGAAAGCGACAGCCCAGCGGAAACTTCGCAATCTAAAAAACGATTGGCTTAAAAATAAAGCATGTGAAGCACAAAAACTTGCAGATCAGCACAAGATGAGCGAATTTTTCAATTCCACTAAACATTTTATGGGCCAGTCACTCGTGGCGCAGCCCCCCTTCGTTCATATGACGGTAACCTCATAATTAAAGACGAGGACTCTTTCAGAGCTGGAAAGAGCACTACCATTCATTGCTCAACCGAAACACCGATGTGGATGTCCTGACTACCTACGTACATAGCAGGTCCCTCAGCATCCAGATTTGACCCACCTCAGCTATCCTCCATCCCTGGTTGGCGTAGCTACTGCCATCAAACAGATGAAAAAAAACAAAGTCTCAGGGCCTGATGGAATCCCAGCCGAGGTGTAGAAAGCAGGAGGACCTCTGCTTTCCAGAAGTCTCCACTCTCTCCTGGAGAATATATGGGAAAAGGAGGAAATCCCCCAAGCTCTTAAAGACGCCACTATCGTCAATATTTATGAGAACAAGGGAGACCGGTCAGACTGCGGCAACTACCGTGGGACCTCGCTGCTCTCCATAGCTGGCAAGATTATCGCCCAAGTCCTCCTAAACAGACTTCTTCCTGAAGCAGAAAATTTCTCCCTGAATCTCAATGTGGTTTAGACCATCACGTGGCACCACTGACATGATCTTTGCTGCCCGTCAGATACAGGAAAAGTGCAGAGAACAGCGCCGTGACTTGTACAAGGCTTTCATCGACCTAACCAAGGCCATCGACTTGGTCAAAAGGGAAGCCCTCTGGTGGACCCTCAGCCGTTTTGGATGCCAACCAAAATTCATCGCCATTGTGAAGCAACTCCACGATGGCATGAACGGCAGTGTCCTGCACAACGGCACCCAGTCAGAGTTCTTCCCCACCCAAACAGGGGTTAAACAAGGGTGTGTACTGGCATCAACTCTCTTTTCCATCTTCTTGGCTGCCTTCCTTACTCGTGCCAGTGCCAATTTAGCCAGTGGGGTGAACTTCGAGTACCGGGTGAAGCTTGCATTTCTGAACTTCAGTATGCAGATGACCTCACCCTTGTTGCTCACACTGAACATGACCAACAGGAGATCCTGAACATCTACGCAGACGCGTATGCACACTTTGGCCTTGAGGTGAATGTAGGTAAGACTCAGGTTCTCCTTCAACCTGCCCCTGGTTCAGACACACCTCCACCATCCATCCAGCTTAACGGTGCTACCCTCTCTAACGTTGCCCACTTTCGGTATCTCGGCTCCCACCTGTCCACCACCGCAGACATCGATGAAGAGATTCAGCATCGGATCAGATATGCATCTCAAGCCTTTGGCAGACTCCGAAATCGTGTCTTCTGCTGTAGGAAGCTGAAATTATCCACAAAGCTGCACGAATATCGAGCAGTGATCCTCCCCACCCTGCTATATGGCAGAGACAGGTCACATACAGGAGGCACCTCAAGGCACTTGAAACCTTTCACCAACGTAGTCTAGTTCCATCCTCCGAGTTCGCTGGGAAGACAAGTGAGCAAATGCCAGTTTTCTTGCTGACACCAACTGTAGGAGCGTCGAGGCTACCATTATCCATGAACAACTACGTTGGACTGGCCATGATATCCGCATGGACGACAGTAGACAGCCAAAGCAGCTACTTTACAGTCACCTAACGAATAGTAAACGTAACGCCGGCGGGCAATTGAAAAGGTTGAAGGATAGTCTTAAGACAAACTTGAAAAAGTGCCAAATCGGCCCCCTCACCTGGGAGACGATTACACCACACCGTAACGCTTAGAGGAGCACCACACGAGATGGTATTCATACTTTCGAGTTAGCCCGACTGCAAACCGAGGCAGACAAGCGCCAACGCCGGAAAGACGCTGCCATTGCCCCTCCCGCAGTAGATGGAGCCCTCCACATGTGCAACGAATGTAGACGACACTGCGGGTTCCGCACCGGCCTCTTTAGTCACCTCAAAACTCACCACCCTAGGTGACATCCCTAATAACCCATATCATTGTATCACAGCTGGATGATCGTCATACTCGATTTCGAGTGACAGTAAAGTAGTAGTAGGTGGTGTGTGTGTGGGGGTGTGGTGGGTGTGTTGTGTTGGTGTGGGGGGGCTGGTGGTGGTGTGTGTGGGGGTGTGGTGGGTGTGTTGTGTTGGTGTGGGGGGGCTGGTGGTGGTGTGTGTGGGGGTGTGGTGGGTGTGTTGTGTTGGTGTGGGGGGGCTGGTGGTGGTGTGTGTGGGGGTGTGGTGGGTGTGTTGTGTTGGTGTGGGGGGGCTGGTGGTGGTGTGTGTGGGGGTGTGGTGGGTGTGTTGTGTTGGTGTGGGGGGGCTGGTGGTGGTGTGTGTGTGTGGGGCTGGTGGTGGTGTGTGTGGGGGTGTGGTGGGTGTGTTGTGTTGGTGTGGGGGTGGGCTGGTGGTGGTGTGTGTGTGTGGGGCTGGTGGTGTGTGTGTGGGGGTGTGGTGGGTGTGTTGTGTTGGTGTGGGGGGGCTGGTGGTGGTGTGTGTGGGGGTGTTGTGTGTGTGTGTTGTGTTGGTGTGGGGGGGGGGCTGGTGGTGGTGTGTGTGGGGGTGTGGTGGGTGTGTTGTGTGGGTGTGAGGGTGGTGGTGGTGTGGGTGTGAGGGTGTGGTGTGTGTGTGTGTGGGGGTGTTGTGGGTGTGTTGTGTTGGTGTGGGCTGGTGGTGGTGTGTGTGTGGGGGTGTTGTGGGTGTGTTGTGTTGGTGTGGGCTGGTGGTGGTGTGTGTGTGGGGGTGTGGTGGGTGTGTTGTGTTGGTGTGTGGGGCGGTGGTGGTGTGGGTGTGGGGGTGTGGTGTGTGTGTGGGGTGTGGTGGAGATGTTGTTTATGTGTTGTGAAATCTTTAAAACTAATCACTAATTATTTCTCAAGAACGGTTCCTAATCACATCCCCGGAGACTTATTACAAATAATTAGAAACTGGAATATCTAATGATCGTCTTAAGAACAGGATAATCTATTATAATAACCTGCTAATTCCCAGCTTTTATTTTGGACCAATGTAATCTGAAGTCACAGTTAGGTTGACAGGTGACATGCATAGTTGTCATGGAGACGAAGCCATACTACCAGGGGTCATGCAACGTATCGTAAATAAGTCAAATTACCTCATATTCGTCTATTTTTGTTTGCTTTTAAGTGATCAAAGGTCACGGATAATCGTAAGATGTAACTAATAGGTCAAATCAGGTTAAGGTAGATTAAGACGGGTTAGTTTATTAGGTTCAGGTAATTTGATTAGATTTCTGCTACAATATCCGGTGATGACTGAGACACAATTTTTTTGGGTCACACTCCAATGACAGTTTATGCGTCATCGTTTCGAGTTCAGTGTCTAAGGGTGGAGACGGTAGAGGCCTTCGCTCATCCATGTCGTTATATAAAGCTGAATATATTCCTTAAATTACGATACGCCTTTATTATGAGCCTGAACTCCACCTATGGCATGGGATATTATTCATTTGTGAGGACTTTTTTTTTTTAGTTTGAATTTCCCTTTTTTTTTCGTGAGAGGGAAAGAAGGGAGGGATAGGGGAAGGATAGAGGGAGAGGGGAGGGAAAGACGGAGGAAGAGACGGAGGGGAAGAGAGGAATAGAGGGGGAAAGACCGAGACGATAGGAGAGCGGAGGGAGGAAGGGAGAGACGATGGAAGAGGGAGGGAAAGAGGAAAGGAAAAAAAGAGGGAGGGAGGGAGGGAGGGACGAAAGGAGAGGGAGAGAGGGAGGGAGGGAGAGAGCTGTAGTTGTAATCCCTTGAGTACATCACAGGCAAAACACACATTACCTATATTTACCTTCCTCAAATATCTAACAGTGAATTGAAAAACTCTTGAACATTTATTTATTTATTTATTTTTGTATTTTTTTATTTCCGTTGAGCTCCGAGTTCAAGTGAGGCTTCGTGTGGATATTTTTATTTATTTTCTTTTTTATTTACTTATTTTTTATGGGAATTTCTTTAGGTTGAAAGTAGACGAAAATAACAACAAAAATATAAAATTCGTTCTTTCTTTCTTTCTTTCTTTCTGTTTTCTCAAGCCAAAAAAAAAAAAAAAGCAATATTTCATTATTTTGAAAAGTATTCGTAGATGCACAGTCACCCACAGGAGTCAGAGTCCAGTAACCTGTTTCATTATTCCGAACCCCAAACCGAGTCTTCGAACCACAGCCGACTGTCCGCTCTCTGGCTACGAGGTGTCGAACTACAGGAGCCTTGATAGTGTCTAAGGTTAACCACAGATGGCGCTCCTGTGTACGTAACTCGACTATGAAAATAAATTACGTAGGCAGAGGCAGAGTAGCATGTATGCATAGTGTAATAACGGTATTAAAAAATGGTTTTTGTTATAGATAGATTATATAAATAAACGGTGAAATACATATAAATATAGGTAGATAATTTGTCGTCCATTTTCCTGGTGTGTCTCAAGAACGGAAAGAAGTATAACGAGAAGTCCGTCAATAACGTCTGTACTGAGCGTTAAGTGGACTAACAATGTAAACAACGATGATGTAATAGCCTATACTAGTGATTCTTCAGTTTAATTATTTCACCACATTCATTAGAGTCAAGGTTAAACAGACGGTCACCACCACAATTCTCACTTGTTAACACATAATTCCTCTAGTTCCCTCAACGCTGCCTCTCCTCCCCCTTCACCTCTTATTTTATCAATTCTTCCATCTTACAAACTTTCTAAGACATTTATCGCTAGTACAATTCTAATAAAAACAAATATGTCTTTACTTACCATTTCAGAATAAACTGCCAGTAGCGTCAATCAGAGCAGTATAGATTAAGTCCCAGTACCAGATTATCTCTTGGCTTAAATCACCGTATTTAGGGGGTTAAACCGCTGCTCACTAACACAGAGTAGATTGAATTTCAGCACCTGCAATAGACACAGACATACACAACACTGGTCAACGATCATAACCTCAGGAACAGACTCAGAGATGAGGCAATAACACAGGGGTCGAGACAGCCTGGCGAACGATACCGAGCTGTTGTTTGGTCGACTGTGTTGTACTTCATTCGTTGATGTTATTCATTCCTTGTACTTTATCTGATATACTTTATTTTTAATCTTTATTTTATGTACTTAATTCATCAATGTACTTCGCCTCATGTACTGTGGTGGATAAAAGTTCCTTCCCTCAGCCACCCACAATGAGACTGAATCACCTGAGGTTCGAATAACGAAGCCGCTGAGGGAGGTGCTGTAATCACGCAACTGTGTAGTGCGTATGACGGAGGAAGTGGACCAAAGATGGATGTGGGGGCCAGAGGGGGAAAGAGAGGGAGGGGTGAAGGAAGGAACTTTTGTCAACCATAGTACAGTACTTCATACATTGTTATTCTTTCTCTCCTTCACTCACACTTCTTTCCTTTCTCTTACACTCACACACTGGTTATCTCACTTTCTCTCACACACACACACACACACTGCTGCTGTTTCTCTCTCTCTCTCTCTTCCACTCACCTTTATCACACTCGTCCGCCATTTCCTTCGGCTTCTCATACACTCGACGTGATGAACTTCTCACCTGACGAGGCCATGAAACACCTGCCCTCTATGTTTACTACGTCAGGTGTGTTAGGGTGAATCAACGCAGTGGGTGAAGCTTAATATTGCAGCATAAAAACGAAACTGACCTAAAATAATCTAACTTAATCTATTCTAAATTAATCTTACCTGAGCTAACCTAACCTAACGTAAACTAACCTAACCAAATCAAAGTTAACCTAACCTAACCTTACCTACCTTAACTTAATCTATTCTAAATTAATCATACTTGAGTTAACCTAACCACACGTAAGCAAACCTAAGCTAACCTAACATTACCTAACCTAAGCTAATCTAAGCTAATCTAATCTACGTTAACCTAACCTAAACTAACGTAAACGAACGTAACCTAACACGACATAACACAGCATAACATAAACTCTCCTTATAATAAATCAGTTTAAAGCTTACACACACACACACACACACAGGTGACATATGGGTATTTTTCACTTAAATCTTACTAATAAATTTTAATCCTCTTGAACGAACATTTCTGACACATCTGTTGATATTTTTCAACTTGAGTCAAAAAGTTTAGTGAGATTTGTGTATTTTTTTTTTTATACTCAACTACATGTTTGTTTGTTTGTTTGTATATTTCCTCTATTTGTTTCTCTTCGTTTGTTATCTTGTGTTTAATCTATTCTTCTTCCCTTCTCTTTATGTCTGTGTGTTGCTCTCTCTCTCTCTCTCTCTTCCTTTTTTATTTCGTTTTTCTTTCTCTTTACTTTCATTCTCCTTCTTCTTTCCTTCCTATCACTTTTTATTCATCTATTTTCGTCTTTATCTCTCTTTCTTACTATCTCTCTTTTATTATCTCTCCCTCCTCCTCTTCCTTCCTTCTTTCTTTCTATCAATAGCCAGTAATTTCTTTTCCATAATTCCTTTCTTCACTCTCTAACTCGTTCTATCTTTCTCTCCTTCTTTCGTTATTTTCTCTCTATCTCACTTTTCTCCTTGTTGACTCTTCTTCTATTCCTCCCTTTTTTTCTCATTCGCCCTCTATCACTTCTCCTCTTTCTCTCTCCCTGCCTCCTCTTCTTCTCTCTCACCTTTTCCCTCCTCTTTTTTCCCCCTTTCTCTTTTCCTCCTCTTCTTCCCCTTCATGCTAGTGAACAAATTGCTTCACCTGAGTCTGTGATTAATCAGTAAGATGCGTAACTTAGCGTGCAGGTGTGTAGGGCAGGTGTGTAGGAGGGCAGGTGTGTAGGGAGGGCAGGTGTGTAGGAGGGTAGGTGTGTAGGAGGGTAGGTGTGTAGGAGGGCAGGTGTATAGAATGGGAGGGGTGTAGCAAGGCAGGTGTGTCGGAGGGTAGATGTGTAGGAGGGCAGGTGTGTAGGGAGGGCAGGTGTGTAGGGAGGGCAGGTGTGTAGGATGGCAGGTGTGTAGCAAGGTAGGTGTGTCGGAGGGTAGGTGTTAGGAGGGCAGGTGTGTAGGAGGACAGGTGTGTAGGGAGGGCAGGTATGTAGGAGGGTAGGTGTGTAGGAGGGTAGGTGTGTGAGAAAGGCAGGTGTGTGAGGAGGGCACGGTGTGTGGGAGGGCAGGTGTGTGTGGAAGGCAGGTGTGTGAGGAAGGCAGGTATGTGAGGGCGACAGGTGTGTAGGAGAGCAGGTGTGTGAGGACAGGTGTGTGAAGAGGTGCAGGTGTGTGAGGGCGACAGGTATGTAGAATGGCAGGTGTGTGAGGAGGGCAGGTGTGTGAGGAAGGCAGGTATGTGAGGTCTACAGGTGTATAGGAAGGTCGGCGAATAACATGTATCAAGAATATCAGGTAAACTAAATAAATCTGGACACTCAGATAAACCACATTTTTACAGGGGAGAAAAAAATTGAACTAGAAATAAACTCAGAAATAGAAAAAAATAAACCAAATGAAGAGTGAGAAACGATTTATATGTTGCGTTGTTAAAGTAAGAGAAACAATTGAGACCCTGCAATTGTGTGTAAATGAGGCAGAAAGTCAAATCAGCAACTTGGGACTTGGTCACATATGGCAGCAGGGTCTACCATTAGATTACACATTATGCTTCCAATATCTTCCCAGGCGGTAGTACCTCCCTGTTTGATAGCTGCCTACTACCTACTACCTAAATTAGATGACTCAGAAAATTCAGGTAAATCAGGTACAGGTAAGTTATGTAAAACAGGTAAATCAGGTACAGGTAAGTTATACAAATCAGGTAAATCAGGTATAGGTAAATCAGGTATTTCATCCCACACTACTAATGACTCGTGATGTCTCCAGGACCTCATACATAAACACACACATAAACAATTACTTTTATTTACAAATCATTGGGGAAAAAAAAATATGAGTCAAACATCCACCTGAGGTTTTTCACATTTTATTAAACACAGCGACTTAATTGTCTTTCTTACACTCCTTTCATTATTTGGTAAACATAATCCTCTAAATAATAATAATATTTCTGACATCAAAGCTCTCATATAATAAACATTTTAGGGGGGGGGGAGAGGGGGGGACAGGGGGGTGGGGGGGTTGAAATATAAATTGGTTGTTTACATTCGCCTTCAGTAAACAAGGGATCTCTAGTATAAATATTTGCTGTAGATTAAACACAGAAATTTTACATACAAAAAAACATTTCATCCCTTATTTTTTTTTTAAGGGAATTTAAGTTTATTGTTTATATTTTAAGGTATTTACAGAGTTTTAGGAAGACTTGTACGGTACAGCATCAAGAGAGAGAGAGAGAGAGAGAGAGAGAGAGAGAGAGAGAGAGAGAGAGAGAGAGAGAGGATTGTACACCTGTAGCACATCAGTACATCGAGTTTTAGTACATCATCAAAGAGGTTTGTTATTATCGTACACCTTCAGGAGCTGTCTGGTGAAGAGGTCATCAAATGGCAGAATCTTTCTCAATCTTTTGAAGTCCCGAGAATCATTCCCCCTCCCTTAGCGATCATTATAGTGTCAAAGAATCACACATTATCACCATATTGTCAGAATTGTCACCTCCTTGTCACCATAATGATCAAAAGTCAGTTTATTATCACCATATTGTCAGATTTTTCAAACTTCTTGTCACCATAATGATCAAAAGTCAGTTTATTATCACCACAGTGTTAGGAGTTACTGTGTATTACCACATTGTCAGCACAGTCAGATTTTCATCCTTTTATTACCATTCTCTTGTCAGATTTAACCTCATCACATTAGGAGAGTGTGAGTTTTAATCTTTACCAACTCCATTCTCAGATTTCAACCCTTATCAACAATGTCAGATTTCAACCTTTACCGATTTATGGTCAGATTTTTCAACTCTTTCCAAAACATTGTCAGATTTTTTGTTCTATATCATGTTTCATGCCTGTAATAGCCCTTTACCTGGATAATATAGGAAGGAAGGAAGGAAGGAAGGAAGGAAGGAAGGAAGGAAGGGAAGGGAGGGAGGGAGGAAGGAAGGAAGGGAAGGGGGGAAGGGAGGGAGGGAAGGGAGGGAGATAGGGAGGGAGATAGGGAGGGAGGAAGGGAGGGAAGGAGGAAGGGAGGGAGGGAAGGGAGGGAGATAGGGAGGGAGGAAGGGGAGGGGTAGAGAAGGAGGGAGGAAGGAAGGAAGGAAGGAAGGAAGGAAGGACGCTTCAATGAGGGTCATACTCAAACTGTACTGTACGTAATTTCTTCTGTCTCTGTGTGTTTCCAGGGTGTGTGTGTTACCGTAGACTCCCCCCCCCCCCCCCCCACACACACCATCAAGAGGTGTGTGTGTGTGTGTGTGGGAGGTGATGTGTTTCTTGCTGATGTAAGTAAAGTGAGACATCTCTGTTTTATAGGAGATAGATAGATAGATAGATAGATAGATAGATAGATAGATAGATAGATAGATACATAGATAGATAGATAGATACAGATAGATTCCTCAGACACTCTTATTCTCAGCACTTCTTTACTCCTCTATGTGTGTGTGTGTGTGTGTGTGTGTGTGTGTGTGTGTGCGCTCCGGTATCCGTCTCCCTAAGTCAGCGTCTCCTTTACCGTCAGCGTGACAGTTAGCCAGCATCAGTCTATATCGGTAGTCGACCAGCCAGCATCAGTCTATATCGGTAGTCGACCAGCAGCATCAGTCTATATCGGTAGTCGACTAGCCAGTATCAGTCAGTATAGGTAATCGACCAGCAGCATCAGTCTATATCGGTAGTCGACCAGCAGCATCAGTCTATATCGGTAGTCGACCAGCAGCATCAGTCTATATCGGTAGTCGACCAGCAGCATCAGTCTATATCGGTAGTCGACCAGCCAGCATCAGTCTATATCGGTAGTCGACCAGCCAGCATCAGTCTATATCGGTAGTCGACCAGCCAGCATCAGTCTATATCGGTAGTCGACCAGCAGCATCAGTCTATATCGGTAGTCGACCAGCAGCATCAGTCTATTTCGGTGGTCGACTAGCCAGCATCAGTCTATATCGGTAGTCGACCAGCCAGCATCAGTCTATATCGGTAGTCGACTAGCCGGTATCAGTCAGTATAGGTAGTCGACCAGCCAGCATCAGTCTATATCGGTAGTCGACCAGCCAGCATCAGTCTATATCGGTAGTCGACTAGCCGGTATCAGTCAGTATAGGTAGTCGACCAGCCAGCATCAGTCTATATCGGTAGTCGACCAGCCAGCATCAGTCTTATATCAGTAATCGACCATCCTGGAAGCCTAACTGGTCGAAGAGCTGCTTGGAGGAGACAGACGTATCATCGTGACAGGCAACATCAGTCAGTATCGGTTGTGGACCAGGATGGACGTGTGATTGATCGGGGCGCTGCTTGTGGGGAGGGTCATCTGTCATCATCTGAGGGTGTGGGAGAGGAGGAGAGCCAACACCAGCAGCGCCACACTCAGGTTACTGGTAGAGGAGGCTCGGTCGTGGTGCATAGCTCTCGGCTCCTCATCTGAAAGCAAAAAAAAGACCATCAGAAAATAAATACAAGGATAACAAAGGAAGACAAGAGAGGAAAAGAGTAATATGGAGATCTCTGATTGGATCCCACGAGATAAAAAAAGAACTAGGGAAAAAAATAACATGGCAGGTCTTATATGGATGTGTGGAGATGAAAGGTTATGAATGGTTAGCGACATATGTACACGTGTGTTCATATGTTCTTTATGTAATGTATACACTCATTCATACATACATACATACATACACACATAAATACAAGCACACACACATACACACACACACATATACACACACATGCCACCTGTACAGCAGTATCTATAATAGCCTGTAATTTGATACATAATTCCTGGGTCGAAGATCATTAGCGGCTTTGGCACAGTCAGTGTTACCAATTACACGTTACAACAATGCGACACGACACGACACGACACGACACACAACACAATACGATGCAATATAACGACACAACACGACACACCGCCACCGCCGCCGCCCCTACCACCACCAGCATCAACACCATTCACCACCACCACCACCACCACCACTAACGACAACTACCACCACCACCACCACCAACACACACTACCACCACCACCACCAACACACACTACCACCACCACCACCACCAACACACACTACCACCACCACCACCAACAACAACAACAACAACTACCACCACCACCACCACCAACACACACTACCACCACCAACAACACCAACAACAACTACCACCACCACCACCACCACCAACACACACTACCACCACCACCACCACCACATTAAACGCTCTATCACCAACACAGACGACCACTAAAAGACTAAACATACAGAACGTAATATATTCAAAATTAAATAAGAACATCCTAAGGTTTAACATCTTATATAACAACTATTAACTGGACCAAAAATGAATAAAACGAAAGAAAAATAAAACAAACCAATAGAATAAAACAAAATTATTAAATAAAAAAAAAACGAGAAAAAAAAAACAGACATAAGTAAAAAATATATATAACAAAAACCCAAAAAATAAATAAAACAAAACAAAAAATAAAACACAAGAACAAAAACCTTAATAAATAATAATAAAAAAAAAAAAATGTAGAAGGAAAAAAAAAAAAAAAACATTCATATATTCAACAAAACTTCTCTTGTGGACTGTTTACTGTCTGGCCCAGCGGGAAGTGTTGTCCACGGCATAAGCACAATGGTATATAAACGCTTTACAACTTCCCTTATCACTGTCAACACATGCTAGGAGGGAGGAGGGAGAGGGGGGGGGGGGTTGGGGAGAGGAGGGTTGGGGGGGGGGGGTGTGTGTTGGGGAGAGGAGGTGGTGGGGGAAGAGGAGGTAGGGATGTAGGGGTGGTGGGTGGAGAGGGGAAGGGGCGAGGTGGCAAGCTGTTTTCATGTCTCTTCACAAGTGTTTGGTATTGAAGAGCGGAGGAGGTGGTGGGGGTAAGGGGAAGAGGAGGAATGGGAGGAGGAAGAGGGGGGGAGGAAGAGGGATATAGGAGGAGGAGGGGGAGGAGGAATAGAAGAAGAAGAAGAAGAAGAAGAAGGAGTAGGAGGAGAAGGAGGAAGAAGGAGAAATTGTTTTCGTGAGTGAATAAAGAATAAGACGTTACATCTACAGGTAAGGGAGAGAGAGAGAGAGAGAGAGAGAGAGAGAGAGAGAGAGAGAGAGAGAGAGAGAGAGAGACACCAGAACCAACAGCACATCACAGTCACCCTCAGCTTACACCATGACGACCATCCCACAAAAACAATAGACTCGCGACTGTCAACAAACCGTAGCACAACTCACCCTTCGCCATTGCTGGAGATAATTTCACCGATATATTTACATGTGGTCTCTGTCCCAATGTGTCCAGGAACGGCCGGTAGTATTGCAGGTAAACTAAGATGAAATTGAAAGGTATCGACAATAAGAAACGTGCTAGTATCAATGGTTCTCAAAATGCCCCCCTCACCCCCCCCCCCCCCCACCCCCCCCCCCCGTAAAAAAAAAGATATCCGGAAATGTCCTCAAAATAGTCTCAAAATATCCGGAAATGTCCTCAAAATAGTCTCAAAATATCCGGAAATGTCCTCAAAATAGTCTCAATATATCCGGAAATATCCTCAAAATAGTCTCAAAATATCCGGAAATATCCTCAAAATAGTCTCAAAATATCCGGAAATGTCCTCAAAATAGTCTCAAAATATCCGGAAATGTCCTCAAAATGACTTCAAAATGCCGTAACAAATGGCTTCCCCAAGTAGCCAAAAAAATAACCGGGACACATCTTAGGGTCTATTGGAGAATCACAGAGGAGTGTTCACCAAGGTAAAATGGCACATGTCCACGCAACGTGTTCCCACCAAAATGACCCAGAATATACCGTAAGGACATTTGTACATAGCTCTTAGAACTTTGCAGGCATATGGCTCGCTATTCTGCCCAAGGAAGTCTACTAAACACACACTGCTTCTCACGCGACTTGGGACTTTTTTTTTGGTTTTCATCTTCTAAAAAAAAAATAATATTTATTCTTTTGTTTTTTTAAGTAGAATGGCTGAGGTTTTTAACTGTGATTTTATTGTGGTCGTCAGTTAGCCAGTGGAGTCATGTTCATGTGGAGGGTAAGAACGAGGGCTAAGTGACATGCTTCTCTGATAGTACGTTCCAGGAAGCGTCTTTAAGGTGCTATTTCAGGGGGGGGTTTAAAGGTGCCACGAGGGTGTGTGTGTGTGTGTTGTGTGTGTGTGTGTGTGTGTGTGTTGTGTGTGTGTGTGTGTGTGTGTGTGTGTGTGTTAATCAGATGGTGTTAGCAAAAATGACGATGATAAACACAGGGAAATACTTTACTCAATCTGACATCACCAGCATAGGGTCTCATGTGTTGGCTTAGTCCTCTGTAACTTCCAAGTAGAATGTCAGTGAATGATAACAAGTGTCTCGTTCATCACGTTGTGGTTGTGACTTCTCCTACACACTAGAGCTTCATCTTGACGTAAAGTATCTCAGAAATACGTGGAAGAGATGAGGAATTTGTGCTAATCTGCTTATCTCTCAGACCAAAGCCGCGGCCAAGAGCCAAACACGGCCAAGGATTTTCAAAAGTTCGTGTTAAAATTTTCCCCCTCGAGTAAAGTTATGATGTTGGTTAAGTTAGGTTAGGTTAGGTTAGGTTAGGCTAGGTTAGGTTAGGTTAAGTTAGGTTAAGTTAGGTTAGGTTAGGTTAGGTATGGTTAGGTTAGGTTAGGCTAGGTTAATAAGGCTGATTAACTAGTATTATGTTTATTCTTATGTTAACTTTCAAGTCGAATTACAAATACAAAATATTAAAATAAAAATATAATGAATTAGATACATACCGAACTATACATACACTGATATAGATAGATATAGATATACATTAAATAAAAAAACGAATGGAAATTATCATTATGTTGTAAAAAACAAAACAAAACTAAAGATACCTAATTAGTTAAACGTCATTACAGGACAATTACCCAAACTATGTAATATTAACAGTATGGTAAGATCCACGCCCCTTACCACCCCATCCCACACCCCAATCCCTACCCCAACACCTCTCCTCACCCTTACCCCTACCTCACCCTCACCCCCCCACCCTCACCCCTACCTCACCCTCACCCCCCCACCCTCACCCTTACCTCACCCTCATCCCCTTACCCCCACACAGCCTTACCCCCACACCCCCTTACCCCCACATTCCCTTACCCCCACACACCCTTACCCCCACACCCCCTTACCCCCACACCCCCTTACCCCCACACCCCCTTGCCCCCACACACCCTTACCCCCACACACCCTTACCCCCACACCCTTAACCCTCATCCCAATCTCACAAAATAAAAGTCGATGCACAAAACTTGGCCAAAATACCGCTATAAAAACACAATAATCTCAAGACTCGGTAAACTTCCTCCCTTCCAAACTTTTGTGGGGTTGTTGTAAAGCCGCGCGTCACGATCTAGTGAAGGGCTTTAGTGGTAGGGGGGGGGGGGAATAACCTGATACACGTTGTTAATATCATGGCAAGTTATCATCATCATCATCATCATCATCATCGTCATCATCATCATCGTTGCCATCATCATCATCATCATCGTCATCGTCATCATTACTTCCCAATACCCCCTTATCCTCCTCCCCAACACCTCCCCAACACCTCTCCAACACCTCCCCAACTGCTCCCCAATACGACTTCCACTGTTGATGATGACTCGCCGGAATGGTTGTGGCACAATAGAGAGGCGAAGAAAGTGATAGGAGAATCTTTGGGGGGCCGAGCAGGAAGGTGATGACTTTGTATCGTGGCCTTCCAGTGAAATATTCCAGCGAGATCTTCCAGGTAAAACTTCCAGTGAGATATTTCAACTGAGAGTTCTACTAAAATATTCCAGCTAAGACTTCCAGCGATATATTCTAGCTCTAAGATTTCCAGCGAGATATTTTCAGTGAGACTTCTAGAACAGTCGTCCAATGATGCCTTCCAGGTAGGTCTTCAAACGCGAGGTCTTACACAAATAGGTCTTTAAACCAGGTCTTTCAAATAGGTATTCAAGTAAAGGTAAACGGGAACTTAAAACAATGAGGTGCTTGAAAGAAAGCTGGGGCTTCCGGTGATTATAATGCAAAGAAGTTGTTGTTGGTGATCATCGTTATCGGTAAAGAGATGCCATGACGAGAGAGAGAGAGAGAGAGAGAGAGAGAGAGAGAGAGAGAGAGAGAGAGAGAGAGAGAGAGAGAGAGACCACACCACTGTCCTTCCCTCCACCACATAATAACTTCACTACAATTGTCTACATGTTTTTCTCCTTTGTTCTTTAAGTTAGAGCTAAAACTTCTACAATAAAGAACTCGCTGTAAATACCTTCAATAAAAAATGAATTAAAAAAAAGAAACACCACCCCCCCCCCAAAACAACTTTACTAATAACATCTATAACAGCTGTACGACTTCTACTTAAAACCATTTGCCGTATCACGCACGTTGGAACTTTTTCAATTCGACAACAAACATTTATTCCCGGATAGAGTCGTGTAGTTGTGAGAGTTTGGCTGTAGTGAGGAAAACTACTTAGTCCCTACAGGCTGTTTGAGGTGACAAATACGACCAAGGTGTGCTGAGGGGGGGGGGGAGGCTTACTGGATGACTTTATTAACATGTATGTACAGTATGTATGTAGCCTCTTCCCCTGCTGACGTACAAGGAGGCAAATATTAACATACATGTGAAGTCAATGGCATGCACAATTTATCCATTTATTCATTCATTATATGGGTGAAGGAATGAATGGAATTAATTATGATTATGAGAGCAGGAGAGATAAATGGCAGCCTCTAGGTGAGATGTGTCGTCATGGTAAAACACAGGTGAGTTACTGTCAGACAGGTATAGGTAGGACAGCTTAACACACACCGGTGGAAAAAAAAAAACACCTGTGTGAAACTCCCTTGACACAGTGTTTGTGTCCTGTTACATCACACAACTTCCAACTATTCCAAAATTCCTGACTCATATTTCCTGTTTGTCATCACAGTGCATGACACCTGTGAAGAGAGGGACAGATGCCACAATAACAAATGTTTCAACTCCATCCACCAGCGCCATCTATCAAAAAAAACAAAAACAAAAAACAAATGCTACACGTACTTTTACATATTTATACAAAGCTATCATAAAACTGCTAAGGTCATTCTGTTTACATCTATGTTAACGTTAAAGTTCTCGAAAACAAAACAAAATCGTATCGCTGTAGTGAAGAGGAATCCAACCCAGACAATAACAAGACTGAAAACTGTACAACAACACAAGGGGAAAATGTACGACAGCTCTGAAGTTACATATTATTTACAACGACCGTAAGACTATACCCAGAGACTCCGAGTGGATAAAACAAGACTCACGAAGAACTGTTTATTGCCTGTCTTAAATCACACTTCTAAAAAAAGACTCTCATGGCCAGGAAACATTATTAGTCAGGTCAAATTAGGCGCTCAATGATGATTATGTCTAAACTAATGAAAATTTCTTCTAACCTTGACCTTGTACATTGATGATGATGATGACGATGATGATGGTAAAGAACAAGGTTTAAAACTGATCCGTCTAAAATTGTAAAAAATAATTCCTTCGACGATTTACAAATAACTCAACAACAACAATTTACTAGGAGACATCTTAACTACAACCACAAGAATAACAACGACAACCACAAGGCGCTAGAGACCAGGTTGTAGGGGAAGACAGATAGTGGGGGGGAGGGAGGGGGGGAGGGGTGTTATTGGCCAGAGGCTGAAATACCATAAACTGTTGGTGTGTTGTTCCCAGCTATTTCCAATCTCTCAGACCTTCTAGGGGGTGGAGGGAGGGGAGAAGAAGGGGGGAGGGGGGGAAGGAGGAGAGAGGAGAGGAGGGAGGGAAGGAGGGGAGGGAGAGAAGGAGAAATATGAGAAGAAAAGAGAGAAGGAAGGCGAGACGGAAGAAAAGAAGGGAGAAGGAAAGAAAGACAGAGGAGAGATAGGAAGGGAAGAAGGGAAGGGAAAGGGAGGGAAGGAGGGAGGGGGAAAGAAAGCGAGAGGAGGTGAGGAAAGAGAGGAAGGGAAAGAAAGAGAGGAAGGGAAAGAAAGAGAGGAAGGGAAAGAAAGAGAGGAAGGGAAAGAAAGAGAGGAAGGGAAAGCAAGAGAGGAAGGGAAAGCAAGAGAGGAAGAGAAAGAGGGTCTTCATATCTGAGGTTTATATCTTCGGGTAGAACTGAAATAAGTTTATGGGACATCACCACGCTACATCTAAAGCCACGCCATTTGCTTGGGTCAGGGGGGGGGGTGTGTGTGGCGAGCTGGGTGTGGCGAGCTGGGCGTGGCGAGCTGGAACCTTGAGCGTAGGGTAGACGTTATCTCATATACCACGCACCATAAGAAACACGAATGATGAGTTTTTATTTATTTTTTTTTCATTTGAGGGAAAAAATATACTTAAATAAATAAACACGAAATAAAAGACATATTATATAGATGATTGTTTTTGTCGACTCTTAATATCTAGTCATAAGGCCCCATAGTTAATTAATAGATTTGTATAATTAGAATTTGATTTGATATGATATTGTGAAGTGAATTTATTTTAATAGCGTATTGTCTATTAATCTCCAGTGAAGGAATTTAATTGAGTAAAATATATATATTTTTTTTTTAAGTTTTACCGTGAACCAATCAGCTGTTAGAGAATGTGTGACGTAATTAAAGAAAATGGTCATTCTTGTGGATTAATCAGACGTAAATAATAACCTAAAGACACACAAACTTATTTAATGTCAATCATCAGGAAATGCATCTTTTTTTTTTTTTAGAAGAGTTCAAGTTTCCACATACATCTTCCGAAGGTTCCAATATTACCTCACTCAGTACCATCAGGTGCATCCTAATACTGAAATCAGGTCAGGAGAATAACCCGAGACGCGTCGTAGAGTTATGTGGACGACACCCCGACCACTGTGATTACCAGGACAGTGTCTTAAGTGCGGTGCATTAGTGACGTCAAGAGAAGGGGGGGTGGGGGGGGGGGGCGTCGCTGTGTGCATTAGGAACTGAAATTATTAGACCACTACCTGCCAGGGCCACTACCACCCCACCCAGGGCCACTACTACCACCCAGGGCCACTACCACCACCCAGGGCCACTACTACCACCCAGGACCACTACCACCACCCAGGACCACTACCACCACCCAGGGCCACTACTACCACCCAGGACCACTACCACCACCCAGGGCCACTACTACCACCCAGGGCCACTACTACCACGCAGGGCCACTACTACCACCCAGGACCACTACCACCACCCAGGACCACTACCACCACCCAGGGCCACTACTACCACCCAGGACCACTACCACCACCCAGGACCATTACTACCAGCACTCAGGACCACTACCAGCACCCAGGACTGCCACCCAGGAATAGTATATCGCTAGACAGGCAGACAGGACGTGGTTCCTTTACGAGAGACAGAAACAACTTTCACCATTCCACCCAAGACGGATATATCCCATCGTGTGTGTGTGTGTGTGTGTGTGTGTGATGAGGAGAGACTGCACGTGGGTGTGTGTGTGTCGAGTCTTCAGGAGTATGAAATTGAGACTGAAATTGAATCAGTTTATCTGCCCCGGTGATACAATGGTTCTCAGTCATACAATAATGCTAATATCAACATTGACTTAGTATAGGTAATCTTAAGAGGTACAGCTCATAAATATATCGTCTTTCACACTCAGTATAATCAAGGTACATTATAGAGAGATATACCTTGAGTATGCTATCCTCCACTTGGTATACTATCCTCTCCTTGGTATACTATCCTCTCCTTGGTATACTATCCTCCCCTTGGTATACTATCCTCTCCTTGGTATACTATCCTCTCCTTGGTATACTATCCTCTCCTTGGTATACTATCCTCCCCTTGGTATACTCCCCTGTAGTGCTTACAATTGTTTTCAAATTTATTTCTTTGCTTCAAATGGTACCTCTGTCCTCTCTCCTCCTCCTCCCCTCCACTCCTAGTCCTCCTCCGTCTCCCCCTCTCCTACCATCCCCCCTCTTCTCCTCACCCCCCTCCCCCTCCCCCCTCCCCCTCCTTGATAACCAACTCATATTTCCATCAATGCTTTTGGCACATAACGGCACATAATGGCACATAATGGCACATGATAGACGTGACTATACATGATTGGACGTGATTGGATGTGATGATAGTAGTGGTTGTTTATGTTAGGTGGTGGTGAAGGGGGCCCAGGGGGGAGGGGGAGGGGGGGGGTAATGTATAGTATATAGTGTGTAGTTAACTGCGAGGTGTGAAGAGGGACGAGGCTATAGCGGGGTATTATAGTGATGGATCGAGAGAGAGAGAGAGAGAGAGAGAGAGAGAGAGAGAGAGAGAGAGAGAGAGAGAGAGAGAGAGAGAGAGAGAGAGAGAGAGAGAGAGAGAGAGAGAGAGAGAGAGAGAGAGGTTGTTGTTGTTATCCCAGTGGGTGTTGCCAAGGCTGAATCACTGAAACGAAATTAAGTCTCTGAAGTGTGTTCTGTTAGATACTGAACTCACACACACATCAACATGAACACCCGAGGACGAGTTACTGCACCACGTGAACACCACACCACCTGGTGTCTCCATGACCACGTGAGGTCCTTCATATCAACACCCGAGGACGAGTTACTGCACCACGTGAACACCACACCACCTGGTGTCTCCATGACCACGTGAGGTCCTTCATATCAACACCCGAGGACGAGTTACTACACCACGTGAACACCACACCACCTGGTGTCTCCATGACCACGTGAGGTCCTTCATATCAACACCCGAGGACGAGTTACTGCACCACGTGAACACCACACCACCTGGTGTCTCAATGACCAGCCCAGGCCCGGGCCATCAACTGTAAACTATAATAATGTGTATGTTCAATTCATGTTCCTTCTTCTTTCAGTAATGAAAGCTTTTGTTAACCGACCCACCCACCCCGTGTCTTTGTATGTAATAAGTCATTTTTGTCCAATGTATATTTTCAGTCTTCGGGCTGCTGAACTTTTTCAATAAACCGTTAATTATTATAATTTTTTATTATTACACACGCACACATGTCTCTCTCTCTCTCTCTCTCTCTCTCTCTCTCTCTCTCTCTCTCTCTCTCCGCTGTTTTTATTTCACTTTGGTTCTTTTGTATTGTTTTACGTCCGTCCGTCCGTCCGTCATGCGTCCGTCCGTCCGTCATGCGTCCGTGCCTCTTTCATACGTCCGTGCGTCCAGTCATATTGTAAACGTTATAACACGAAGAAATAGAAATTAATACCGATGA
>CAUDMG010001393.1:2537500-2545000 GCA_958450375.1 Homarus gammarus
AAGGAGGCACTCTACGTCAGGAGGCCGAAGGAGGTACTCTACGTCAGGAAGCCGAAGGAGGTACTCTACGTCAGGAGGCCGAAGGAGGTACTCTACGTCAGGAGGCCGAAGGAGGCACTCTACGTCAGGAGGCCGAAGGAGGTACTCTACGTCAGGATGTTAGGACCTTTCCGCTGGCAGACAATCATTCTTAACGTCAGAAGACACGATGAATCTATTCATACTTAACCAGGTAATGAGGTGAGGTGAGGTGAGGTGAGGTGAGGGTGAGGTGAGGTGAGGTGAAGTGAGGTGAGGTTGCAGATAATACAGTACACAGTAGTAGTATAAGATGGATGAGCTTATTAGTTAAACAAGGTCATCTCCTTCATTAATTAAAGTATGAAAAATTGAGAGAGAGAGAGAGAGAGAGAGAGAGAGAGAGAGAGAGAGAGAGAGAGAGAGAGAGAGAGAGAGAGAGAGAGAGAGAGAGAGAGAGACCCCCAAGAACAACAACAAAAAGAAGGAAATGAATAAAAATTAAAAGAATAACAACACCACCACCACAACAACAACAACAACAACAACAACAACTACAACAACAACAACCACCACCACCACCACAACAACAACAACAACAACAACAACTACACCCACCACCACCAACAACAACAACCACAACACACATTTATTACTGCAGTAGCCGACACAAATTCTCGCCGTGTTTGTCGAGGCTGAAGTGAATTAGACATACCGAATGATCGCGACCCGAGACCCCATCATAAATAATTAAGGGGGAAGATTTAAGTACAGGTCCAACTGAGTATTTATATGAGTATCCTGGAGACCTCATGAAGTATAGGACCCCCCACCCACCCACCACCCACCACCCCTAGCTTATGATTGAACACCCTTAATGGTAAATGGGAGGGGGTTAGGTTAGGTTAGGTTAGGGTAGGTTAGGTTAGGGTAGGTTCTCATTCAACATAGGACGTATAATTTCTTCCTCCTGTCCGATGCCTCGAGACTAAATATCCAGAGGTTGTAAAGTCATTATCCTTATTAACTTTGGATAACCTAACACGTCAAGTAGAATCTCGGGATAATTTGGATGATATTTTGGATATTTGGATGACATCTTGAATGTGTGTGAAGGAGGAATTACCCCCTAAAAATATTAATTAATTCCTATTTAACCTGTAATTTCTGTAAGCCAAATTGAACGTGATCTGGTTATGGTAGAGTCTCAGTGTTATTTCGATGCCATATTTTTTGACGATGGTTTTATGGGGAACTTAACTGGTTCATTTGTTTGTCTCGTGTCGTCTGTGATGAGAAAATACTACCGTGTGTTTTTATGGGGATCTGGTGCATGGTATATGTGGTGTTTACCTTTACGGTTCTGTACACACGAGTCACCCGCTAGTAGGGAATGATATATTATGAAAGTCTCTCGCTCTCTCACTTGCTCACTCGTTCGTTCTATATCTCTCTCTATCTCTCTCTCTCTCTTAAATCTCATCCCCCAGCTTCTTGCCTCATCGTGACAGAACCTTCCAAGCGAACCTGACCTCACCAATGTTGTTCTAAAGCCGCCAGAGAGTCCATTGTGATAATGTTCCTTCTCCAACGTCGCCCAGGGAACGTTTGACATCACTCTCCCCGATGAGAAAAAATTTTGTTCAGTTGGTTTAGATTAATTCGATGTTCAAACTCTCTTCCTTTTGATCTCAATTCCGGTGATGAGTGAAAGGGTCTAATTTTTTATCTCTAGGTAGTAAGTTAATGTAGAACTAATATATAAAAACGAATAAAATAAAATATATTCCAGTTTGATAAGAGAGAAAAACAAGCGTATCTGCCGAGAGAGGTACAGGAAAGGTTTAATTTTGCTTAATATTCAGACGTGATGGAATTTTCGTCTCTTCTTCCACCACTCTTGAGATATTTATGAACCTCAGGCTTAACTACAATAATCTCTCTGTAACTTCTCTCCCACTTATATGTGTGAGAGAAAGATGATGAGAGAGACACACAAGAGAAATATAGAGAAGTGAGAGAGATATTACACACACATATACATAGTAGACACCAAAAAAAATCAATACCTCTAAGGGGCGTGGGATAACCTTGTCTTACCAGCTTAACACCCTCAAGCTTTGACCAGCGACTCATGTACCCCTTGAGCTGAGGTAACCATAAAAAGGGGTGTAAACAATGATGAAGAGAGGGGCGTCTGCCACTCCTTCAGGATTACCACACACTAATGAAAGGATATACCCCCCTCCCTTCCCCTCCCCTCCCTCTCGAATTTTTAAGTTGTGAGGAGTCGAGTGGGAGGTGGAGGTCAAGGTCGAGGGTTTACTAGTATAATAGCCTAATAGCCTCAAGTTTTAGAGTAAGTTTCCTGTGGGTGGGTCTCCTATGATCTCCTAGGATGATGAGGGAGAACTCTGGTGTGGAGATGACTGCTTAGATCCGTATTTGGGTTAGGTTAGGTTAGGTTAGGTTAGGTTTAGGCCCATAATTCTTTTAACCCCTTGAGTACAATGACTTAACCCTTTGATGATGATGATGATGATGATGAGGATGATGATGATGATGATGGCAATGATGATAATGATGATGATGATGATGATGGTAATAATAATGATAATAATGATGATGATGATGAAAGTACGTGTCCTCAGAAATATGGACAGACGAAGGGGAGAGTGAGAAAAAATGAGAGAGAGAGAGAGAGAGAGAGAGAGAGAGAGAGAGACAGATACTTCCTTAAATCACACACCACGCACACACACACACACACACACACCATTACCCGTGACTAAGCACATCCATCAGACAGGTCAGGAGAGGAGGAAATTGGAATGACTCAAAGCAGATAAAAACGGGAGAGAACAGATGAAGACAAGAGGCCGAGGGAGTGACGCTCTGGGTAATGAGGATGAGTTTCAACGTTTAGTCTTTCTTGTCTAAGTTGCTCCGGGTGATGTAAGTTGCTCCGGGTGATGTAAGTTGCTCCGGGGTGATGTAAGTTGCTCCGGGGGGATGTAAGTTGCTCCGGGTGATGTAAGTTGCTCCGGGTGATGTAAGTTGCTCCGGGGGGATGTAAGTTGCTCCGGGGGGATGTAAGTTGCTCCGGGTGATGTAAGTTGCTCCGGGTGATGTAAGTTGCTCCGGGTGATGTAAGTTGCTCCGGGGGGATGTAAGTTGCTCCGGGGGATGTAAGTTGCTCCGGGTGATGTAAGTTGCTCCGGGTGATGTAAGTTGCTCCGGGTGATGTAAGTTGCTCCGGGTGATGTAAGTTGCTCCGGGTGATGTAAGTTGCTCCGGGGGGATGTAAGTTGCTCCGGGGGGATGTAAGTTGCTCCGGGTGATGTAAGTTGCTCCGGGTGATGTAAGTTGCTCCGGGGGGATGTAAGTTGCTCCGGGGGGATGTAAGTTGCTCCGGGTGATGTAAGTTGCTCCGGGTGATGTAAGTTGCTCCGGGTGATGTAAGTTGCTCCGGGTGATGTAAGTTGCTCCGGGGGGATGTAAGTTGCTCCGGGGGGATGTAAGTTGCTCCGGGTGATGTAAGTTGCTCCGGGTGATGTAAGTTGCTCCGGGTGATGTAAGTTGCTCCGGGGGGATGTAAGTTGCTCCGGGTGATGTAAGTTGCTCCGGGGGGATGTAAGTTGCTCCGGGGGGATGTAAGTTGCTCCGGGTGATGTAAGTTGCTCCGGGTGATGTAAGTTGCTCCGGGGGGATGTAAGTTGCTCCGGGTGATGTAAGTTGCTCCGGGTGATGTAAGTTGCTCCGGGTGATGTAAGTTGCTCCGGGTGATGTAAGTTGCTCCGGGGGGATGTAAGTTGCTCCGGGGGGATGAAAGTTGCTCCGGGGGATGTAAGTTGCTCCGGGGGGATGTAAGTTGCTCCGGGGGGATGTAAGTTGCTCCGGGTGATGTAAGTTGCTCCGGGTGATGTAAGTTGCTCCGGGGGGATGTAAGTTGCTCCGGGTGATGTAAGTTGCTCCGGGGGGATGTAAGTTGCTCCGGGTGATGTAAGTTGCTCCGGGGGGATGTAAGTTACTCCGGGTGATGTAAGTTGCTCCGGGTGATGTAAGTTGCTCCGGGGGGATGTAAGTTGCTCCGGGTGATGTAAGTTGCTCCGGGGGGATGTAAGTTGCTCCGGGTGATGTAAGTTGCTCCGGGGGGATGAAAGTTGCTCCGGGTGATGTAAGTTGCTCCGGGTGATGTAAGTTGCTCCGGGTGATGTAAGTTGCTCCGGGTGATGTAAGTTGCTCCGGGGGGATGTAAGTTGCTCCGGGGGGATGAAAGTTGCTCCGGGGGGATGTAAGTTGCTCCGGGGGGATGTAAGTTGCTCCGGGGGGATGTAAGTTGCTCCGGGTGATGTAAGTTGCTCCGGGTGATGTAAGTTGCTCCGGGGGGATGTAAGTTGCTCCGGGTGATGTAAGTTGCTCCGGGGGGATGTAAGTTGCTCCGGGTGATGTAAGTTGCTCCGGGGGGATGTAAGTTACTCCGGGTGATGTAAGTTGCTCCGGGTGATGTAAGTTGCTCCGGGGGGATGTAAGTTGCTCCGGGTGATGTAAGTTGCTCCGGGGGGATGTAAGTTGCTCCGGGTGATGTAAGTTGCTCCGGGGGGATGTAAGTTGCTCCGGGTGATGTAAGTTGCTCCGGGGGGATGTAAGTTGCTCCGGGGGGATGTAAGTTGCTCCGGGTGATGAAAGTTGCTCCGGGTGATGTAAGTTGCTCCGGGGGGATGTAAGTTGCTCCGGGTGATGTAAGTTGCTCCGGGTGATGTAAGTTGCTCCGGGTGATGAAAGTTGCTCCGGGTGATGTAAGTTGCTCCGGGTGATGAAAGTTGCTCCGGGTGATGTAAGTTGCTCCGTGTGATGTAAGTTGCTCCGGGTGATGTAAGTTGCTCCGGGGGGATGTAAGTTGCTCCGGGTGATGAAAGTTGCTCCGGGTGATGTAAGTTGCTCCGGGGGGATGTAAGTTGCTCCGGGTGATGTAAGTTGCTCCGGGTGATGTAAGTTGCTCCGGGTGATGAAAGTTGCTCCGGGGGGATGTAAGTTGCTCCGGGTGATGAAAGTTGCTCCGGGTGATGTAAGTTGCTCCGTGTGATGTAAGTTGCTCCGGGTGATGTAAGTTGCTCCGGGGGGATGTAAGTTGCTCCGGGTGAGGTAAGTTGCTCCGGGTGATGAAAGTTTCTCCGGGTGATGAAAGTTGCTCCGGGTGATGTAAGTTGCTCCGGGTGATGTAAATTGCTCCGGGTGATGAAAGTTGCTCCGTATGTATAAGAAAATGAGGATCACCTGGATATTAGGCACCCCAGTTTATTTCACCTGATAATTAAATAACCTAACCTAACCTAACCACTTCAGGTAGCCTCAGGGGATTTAATCATCAGGGAAGGTGAGGTGAGGAAAGGTGAGGTGAGGTGAGGTGAGGTGAAGTTAGGTTAGGTTAGACTGAGGCCAACTCTTACTAGGCATCCATTTTATATTCAACCTCTGAAAAATCGTGAACCTTGTGTGTTGACTGTGAACGCCACCTGACTGATGACTCAATAAACCACATTCCCGGAACACCAGCAACACTTGAACGACTAGACAGAGAGAGAGAGAGACAGAAAATCGTATGTGACCGATTCTCTCAAACATTCCTACGGCAACTCTCTGTAAATCCGTTAGCGATAAGAAAATTACACCTCGTAAAGTTTCTCAGTAAGTTTGACGCCGCGAGGTCTTGCAGCCGCGTGAAAAATGGACGGTTGGTTGTCGGTGTATGTATATTATGTATGCTGCTATGTATATTATGTGTGTGCTCCATTTATATACATTATTTATTCAGCCTAGCTAGCAGCGTGTGGCAATGTATTTACCATGTCCCACAAGCTTAATTAATGTGCCTGGCGACATATGGAAGCTGCTAATGTATCACTTGCCACATGTCGCCTGAAAGGCTAGTTGACCCCCAGACAGAGTAAGGAGCGCCACCTCCCTTGTGTATCTCTGTTGGTCCAGTAAATAGAACCTACGAAAACTCTACTGGTGTTTGTGTTCGCTCCTGTAGATAGAACTTGGTACCCAGAACATATACAGTCGGTAGTACTAAAGCTGTGAAATATTGTGTGTGTTGTGTGTGTGTGTGTGTGTGTATTCCATGAGCTCCTGCCTCGGCACAACAGCTTGAGGGACGTATTGTAACATATTCGATTAACTGGTTCATATGGTTCTGTATCTCCCACCGTTCACAGGTTCGATTATTGGCGTTAGATTGGCAGGTGAACGACGTAATATAGAGAAGAGTTACCAGTTCCCCTTCCTCCTTCTTCCCATTCCTCCCCATCCCCCCCCCCCCCCACCCACCAGGAGCACCTCAACCGCTGCCACTTAGAGCCGAGTAAAGGGAACACCTCGATATTCGTGTCCACCATTCAAGGATATACGATCACTTTACACTTTACTTTACAATCATCAAATATCGATAGAACTATTCGGTGTCGCACTAGAGAAGATCTACACTGTGTCTATTGAAACAAATGATGAATCAAACCCATATGTGATGAGTCTTATCTCGTGCCTGGATGAATCTAAGTGTCTCTTGTGATGAGTTTATCCTCCTGTGTAAACAACAAAAGGGGGCGCTGGAAGTATAGGGTGAGGGGTGGAAGGGGGCAGGGTGAGAGGGGTAGGAGGAGGGAGGAGGCAGGGTGAAGGGGAGAAGGAAGGGAGATGGGGGGGGGGGGAGGTAGTGTGTGGGAAGGGTGGGAGGCAGCGGAGTACTCTTGTAAAACTCTAAGTATTTATTAATTCCTCAAATTCCTACTCCTCTTACACCTCACTGCCGGATAAATATAAAGACAGAGAATCGGACATACAACTAGACTCATACTACGCCATATTCTCCCCGACTCACCTCCACCGTGACAGCCTATATTAAACGCGTGGAGTTATTGTTGTCGATACTTAGCATACGTCATCCATCAACCAGTCAACTCATAATCTATCTTCTTAACTTGATCCTTCTATTCTTACGTCCGTCTCGTCTATTCTTACGTCCATCTCGTCTATTCTTACGTCCGTCTCGTCTGTTCTTACGTCCGTCTCGTCTATTCTTACGTCCATCTCGTCTATTCTTACGTCCGTCTCGTCTGTTCTTACGTCCGTCTCGTCTATTCTTACGTCCATCTCGTCTGTTCTTACGTCCGTCTCGTCTATTCTTACGTCCGTCTCGTCTGTTCTTAAGTCCGTCTCGTCTGTTCTTACGTCCGTCTCGTCTGTTCTTACGTCCGTCTCGTCTATTCTTACGTCCGTCTCGTCTGTTCTTACGTCCGTCTCGTCTGTTCTTACGTCCGTCTCGTCTATTCTTACGTCCGTCTCGTCTGTTCTTACGTCCGTCTCGTCTATTCTTACGTCCGTCTCGTCTATTCTTACGTCCGTCTCGTCTGTTCTTACGTCCGTCTCGTCTGTTCTTACGTCCGTCTCGTCTGTTCTTACGTCCGTCTCGTCTATTCT
>CAUDMG010001393.1:2547500-2582500 GCA_958450375.1 Homarus gammarus
TATGGTTCACAGTTCATAGTCTACCTTATGGTTCATAGTCTACCTTATGGTTCATAGTTCATAGTCTACCTTATGGTTCATAGTTCATAGTCTACCTTATGGTTCATAGTCTACCTTATGGTTCACAGTTCATAGTCTACCTTATGGTTCATAGTTCATAGTCTACCTTATGGTTCATAGTTCATAGTCTACCTTATGGTTCATAGTCTACCTTATGGTTCATAGTTCATAGTCTACCTTATGGTTCATAGTCTACCTTATGGTTCATAGTCTACCTTATGGTTCATAGTTCATAGTCTACCTTATGGTTCATAGTCTACCTTATGGTTCATAGTTCATAGTCTACCTTATGGTTCATAGTCTACCTTATGGTTCATAGTTCATAGTCTACCTTATGGTTCATAGTCTACCTTATGGTTCATAGTTCATAGTCTACCTTATGGTTCATAGTCTACCTTATGGTTCACAGTTCATAGTCTACCTTATGGTTCATAGTTCATAGTCTACCTTATGGTTCATAGTCTACCTTATGGTTCATAGTCTACCTTATGGTTCATAGTCTACCTTATGGTTCACAGTTCATAGTCTACCTTATGGTTCACAGTTCATAGTCTACCTTATGGTTCATAGTTCATAGTCTACCTTATGGTTCATAGTTCATAGTCTACCTTATGGTTCACAGTTCATAGTCTACCTTATGGTTCATAGTTCATAGTCTACCTTATGGTTCATAGTTCATAGTCTACCTTATGGTTCATAGTTCATAGTCTACCTTATGGTTCATAGTTCATAGTCTACCTTATGGTTCATAGTTCATAGTCTACCTTATGGTTCATAGTCTACCTTTCCTCACTACAGGGTGAGGAAAGGTAGCGTAGGGGAAAGAGATAGAGACAATTATGGAGAAGTCAGGAGGGGAAGTAGACTGTCTTGTAGCGACCTGAGGACGCTCTTATAGCAGGGGTGAACGCTACGACCCACAAGCAGTAGTGAGATGATGGATATTTTTGTAAACAAGTCCAGCCGAGTTATGAAGTGGTGTTGTAGCAGCAGGTGGGTGAGGGAGAATCAATATGACCTGGTGGTGGCTGTGAGTACTGCCGTGTGACCCTCGTGTTGACACTAATTAACCATAGGTCGAGGGTGGGGGTGGAGTCTTCTGTCCGAGTTCTTCACGCTATCTTCACCCTCGTGTGTGCTGGGATACAGGGCCCTATGTACCCTGACTCCTCTTCTTCACTACACATGGTTCCTCACGCTGTCCCCACCCTCGTGTGCTGGGATACAGGGCCCTATGTACCCTGACTCCTCTTCTTCACTACTAGGGTTCCTCACGCTATCTTCACCCTCGTGTGTGCTGGGATACAGGGCCCTATGTACCCTGACTCCTCTTCTTCACTACACATGGTTCCTCACGCTGTCTCCACCCTCGTGTGCTGGGATACAGGGCCCTATGTACCCTGACTCCTCTTCTTCACTACTAGGGTTCCTCACGCTGTCTCCACCCTCGTGTGCTGGGAGGTACAGTACCAGGCTACATACAGTACACCTCATCTTCTCTGCTGTAGTACACTATAAGCGGCTTTGTGTCTACTGCCTCTCCTGGTTTGGTATTAAGACGGGTTAGTAATGTCTTAACGCTAATGGATAGTTTTAGGTTAGGGTGGGTCCGGCTGACTCCAGTATGTGTTATGATATATAATCTGGTTTAAGAAAGATATATGATGCCAGCTCGGTGATCTGTGCGTCCAAGAGGAAGATATTTAATGATTTAGTTTCCCTTATATTCTAATGTTTCGTTTTCACTTGCGATTATTTCCCCCAACACACGCTGTAGTCTTGATGGTTTGGCGAATGTGAAGTGGGAGGAGACTAGACCTGAGTAGTTTCAATTTCGATTTGAAACTTTCCATTAATTGTTGATTTTAATGTTTCAGAATCAATCAGGCGACGGTAGAAACGATATTTGAAACAACTTTAGTTTACTTCAACTTTCATAAATTAATGTAACAGCCTCACACACACATCAGCGGTTGTAAACAGGGACACCCGACTGTGATTAAGTATCGTCTATCCGACACCTTGTTATAACTAAACACACTAACATCAATAATCTGGGAAAGTTTGAGGTCGTTACACCAAACAGTAATGGCTGCCTCCTCACCTTGACATTCACTGATGCCCCACTCTATGTTATTCAGGCCTGTGACGTCAAATATCTTACTCCTACTCGTCAGGTGATTTGAGTTACTGTATTGAGGTTAAGGCTGAGTCCTGTTACTGTAGTGCTGCTTGATAGTAATGCTCCCTGCTGTGGTGTTCTGTTACTGTAGTGCTGCTTGATGGTAATGCTCCCTGCTGTGGTGTTCTGTTACTGTAGTGCTGCTTGATAGTAATGCTCCCTGCTGTGGTGTTCTGTTACTGTAGTGCTGCTTGATAGTAATGCTCCCTGTTGTGGTGTTCTGCTACTGTAGTGCTGCTTGATAGTAATGCTCCCTGCTGTGGTGGTCTGCTACTGTAGTGCTGCTTGATAGTAATGCTCCCTGCTGTGGTGTCCTGCTACTGTAGTGTTGCTTGATAGTAATGCTCCCTGCTGTGGTGGTCTGCTACTGTAGTCCTGCTTGATAGTAATGCTCCCTGCTGTGGTGTTCTGCAACTGTAGTCCTGCTTGATAGTAATGCTCCCTGCTGTGGTGTTCTGCTTTCATTCTTTCCATAATTTTTACATTTCTAACACGAATTATTTTAAGTATGAGTAAACTTCTTGCGTCACAACCAAGGAAAGCGTATGGCAGGTAACGCAAATTTTACGCAACACAGAAAGTAAATACAAGTAAAATTACAATATTGCCAAACTTTTACGCTGCCAACATAAAAGTCTAGAGCCCTTATAAAGTTAACAGAAAAATAAAGGTAGGTATGTGATATTTTCCTGGAGAAAGAAGGTTACGTAACTAGAGAGTAGAGTTATGACAGGCATATAGTGGCGTAAATGACTCGGAACGACGATTGGTATGAATTTGTGCTTTAATATGAACAGCTTTTACTGCTTCTGATGGCCAGTGATGAACGTTGGATGATGTAAAATTAAAGAGAGAGAGAGAGAGAGAGAGAGAGAGAGAGAGAGAGAGAGAGCCGTACCTTCCAATGTTAAAGCTGAACCGTACCAGTGTCTATAGAAGAATCTGAGCCACCAAACATCTCGGGATATTGTCTGTTGCCCATGTCATCACTCGTGCGTGGGTGACAACAGTGTTTTCGCTCCATTACCACGAAACATTAACACTAGTGGCTTCAGCTGACGTCTGTGTTCCAGTAAGGGGGGGGGGGGGGGCTGAACACTGGTGAGGAACCATACATCAGGTTGTGTTGTGTTGTGTTGTGGGTGTGGTGTTGTGGTGTGGTGTGGTGTGGTGTTGTGGTGTGTTGTGGTGTGGTGTGGTGTTGTGGTGTGGTGTGGTGTGGTGTGGTGTGGTGTGGTGTGGTGGTGTGGTGTGGTGTTGTGGTGTGTTGTGGTGTGGTGTTGTGGTGTGGTGTGGTGTGTGTGGTGTGGTGTGGTGTGGTGTTGTGGTGTGGTGTGGTGCGGTGTTGTGGTGTAACTAACCGTCCGGAGAAATCTGAATGAATTTGTCAAGACTTTGATTACCTTTTTCTCTGTACACACGCACACACACACACACACACACACACACACACACACACACAGACAGACACACACACACACACACACACACTTTTTTTAGCCATATATTCCCATCTTTGTCACTCCAAATCAACTTTTCCCTTTAACAATGTCTTTCTCTTTACCAGCCAACACTCTGAGTTAAAAAAAAAAATAATCATTGACTATTGTCTATATACGTTGAATTTCTAAAGCAGACGCAGCCTCAGTATACAAAAAGGTGGAGAGAGAAGAATTAAATTAGAAGTATTGTAGGGACGGTCGTCATGCCTGAGGTGTGAGGGAGGACTATAGGACAACGAATGGTGGCAGCGTTGGGATCTGTAGGAAAACATTAGATTATTATTTTTTTTTTTTTTTAGATTTGACAGGAACATATTGAAACGTTTATTCATTTTACTTTATATTTCATTCACAGGATGAACATGGTCGAATGTAAATCTCCTCATGCCTCAGTGAGAGAGTGAATAAATTAGTCCGAGGAACACAATTGGTTACAATGGCTCCGAAACCAAATTTATTCAGTTCTTTTTATGTATAGAATAAACAAAACCATCTATAATTACCATGATCAATTGTTTCACGGATATAATATTTTTAGAGGATGAATAGGGATAAATGTTAATGACTCGACTAATTCTTTCACAGATCTCGGTATAGATGTATTATTTATAGAATGAGGAAACAGAGGTATTGTTTCCTATACTGGGTGGATAGAGACAGGCATAAAGTTCCACCCAAACTAAAACCACTCCAGAAATAATAATATAACTCTACGGAAAACATTATTATAACATCACGTGAGACTTTAAATAATTTTTTTTTTATTAAATTTCGAATTGTTATATAGAATGCAATTATTATCGTTTATTATGACTTTACTGATAATAGGGAGGAATAGTCAGAGCTGTATAAGGCTATTGTAGGGGGCGGGGGGGTCATGGGGGGTTATGGTAATCTAATTTAACCATTTGACGACAATGATTTGACCCTTGGAGATGATGATGATTTGACCTTTTGACGACGATTTAACCCTTCACGTTTCAAAGGGTTTAGACTGAATGAAACAAGGATAACATCAAAAGATAACAGGAAAAAAAATAGCAATGTAGGCTAATATATGCAGGTAAACATAAATAAATAATTATCTTGCACGAAAACATATTATATTCTACTACCATATCAAGAGAGAGAGAGGAAGTCGTCGCTGGCTTAGAGACCTCCCCATATCAGGATTATAAAAGAAACAAGATTGAAAACAAAATTATTACAGTAATACTAACAATTATGATGACATATGTTTTACTGGATGTTGCTGCAGGTAAAACCATCATTATCGTAATGTTGTGTTAATCCATTCTAAATTAATACTCGACTAACAACGATGTAGAAACAGTCTTAAAAATATATCATCCAGCCAAACGTAATCATGAAAATTACACGGGAATTACTGAGCTATAATCTGACCTCTGCTTGTTGTGCATAAATGTTTATTTCTGTTAAAAGACCCAATTCCAATTAGATTAAAAGCCATTATTCTGCTATAACACTCGTTTTTACCCTTAGTTGTTATTGTTCAGGAAATATATAAACATGTATACATAACATTAACAAATGGACTGTACGGTATATTACACTTAACATACATTACAATATTCCACAGCATTTTCAACAGACATAACTTTATTAGCCATTACATAAAACAACCATTTAGGAACACTGTCAATGGGTGCCTGCCTGTAATACACTAATGCTCCTGTTACCGTCGCAAACCCTATATACCGACTGAGACCAACTGTACCATCATCTGTGTACCTGTCTAATCACTGTAACTGTAGCCTCCTGTAATCTGGGAGTATTATGGTATTGTGGATCTTATATTACTAGTTACTAAAGGTGAAATTCGGTAATACAGAAGGACGTATTATTGTATTTTACAGTTTGAGGTTCTGCTTATACACAAACAGACAGAGACAGACAGACAGAGAGACAGATATACAGACAGACAGACAGACAGACAGACAGACACACAAACAAAAATTCAAAACAAGATTCCATATTTAACTCAGTGGCGGTGGCAAGAATGTGTGTGTGTGTGTGTGTGTGTGTGTGTGGAGGGGATGGGGGGGGGGGGGAGGCAGAGAGAGGGAGAACTTGTATACATTATTATCGTTACTGTCAAGGCGTCCCGACACGGCCATACACCTGTAATCTTATATATGGTCAAGAACTACAGCATCGAGTATACTTTAATACCACCAGGGTCTAAGAGTGTGGGTGTGGGTGTGGATGAGGGTGTGGGTGTGGGTGAGGGTGTGGGTGAGGGTGAGGGTGTGGTGTGTGGTGTGTGGCTGAGGGTGTGGGTGAGGTGTGAAGGTATGCTAAGTGTGTTAATCAAGCACTCTAATATATCAAACACCTTATTCTAACGACCACCTTACTCCAGTGACCACCTTACTCCAGCAACCACCTGACTCTAACGACCACCTTACTTCAATGACCTCGTTAGCCGGATCTCTTAAAACGAATATATTTTCCTCATTAAGTTTGTTCTTATGTAACTTTCTCATAACATTTCTTTTCTTAATATTTAATTGTTCTTTTTTTCTGCCACACATAACAGTCTCACCTGTTATGTTAATGATAATGGATGTGAAATTAATGATGATAATAATGACACTAATAACAATAATATAATAATAATATAATAATAATAATAATAATAATAATCAGATAAAAAATAGCAATATATCGACTTATTTTTTGCCTTAAGGACTACACGTAAACAAACATACGTGTGTTAGTTACAAAAGGAGGGAGAATACGACTATTTTTCTTTTGTTTTACCAGCTGGGATTTTGAGGGTATTCAAGGGACATTGGGCGAGGTGGAGTATCATTATTCACTACGGATTTTTCTCTCTTTTTTTTTTTTAGAAGAGAATTTACCTATCTGTTGGTTATTTGGGATTCCAGTATTTTTTTTTTCAGGGAGGGGAGAGAGAGGGAGTACAAAAAATTATCGCTAGGTTTTTTTTGGTATATATGTTTATCGGGGTTATTTAGAATTATTTTATCAGGTGTAAAAATTTTCCCGTCTAGAAAGGGGAAGAGAGACCTTCACCTGTACATAAAAACAACACGGAGAGAAAAAAAATGTACTTTATATTCAAGGTACTGTACATTAATGTTAACCCCGCACCCTCATACATATCATTCAAAATGGATTCAACATCATTGCACATTCTTTCCTATTAATGAATCGCCGCGCTACAGTATATAATAAAAAAAGAAGCATCACGTTAAACTATTTACTTTTTAATTCCTTTGAGACCAATGATTATTTTTTTTTTACTTTCCCGTCCATTTTTTGCCCGCGCGTCATTTTTTTCCTGGTCCGGTGGCGAGATATATATATTTTTTTTACCAGCTACGAATGTTTCTTTTTAACCCAGGGCAGAGATCTTTTTATCGACTAGCTATATATATTAACGTCTCTCTACTTATTAAATACTCACTGTTTTGATCTTTATGACATATTTATTGATATTACAGAAAAGAATTGAATTTTTTGAAGCTATAACAAAATATCTTAGTCCTGTAATAGCTTTATTATCCGCCTTTTAAGCTTACCAGATAAAAAGATCTCTCAACCGGGAAATTCAGCAAAAACAAAACAAAAAATTCCACTTGGTGTAATTATTTTTCTAGATTATTAAAAAGACTCATTAAATACCCAGACTTTAATAATATAACCATTAAAATTCTGGGCATTAAGATAACAGTATTTATTAATGTTTCTGTACGGTTTATAATCAATTTCAGCATTTATTAATATTTAAAACAATTATCACAAATATTCAGACATTTTAACATTTCACAACCGGTAATATAATGTGAAATAGTTATCTAGTTAAATATATTTACATTTGTTAATCTTTCCGGTAATCAGTGTATCCTGACATCCGGCTCGACTTAAGTCCACCAGGTGCCGGATAGTCAAGTCTTAAGTGTGCTCTGATAGCTATAAAATTTTTGTTACGGAAAACAAAAATAAATTTGAGGTATAATGGTTTTCGAGTGGGAGGCGTTGGATTATAGTGAGTGGGGTGGATTATAGTGAGTGGGAGTGGATTATAGTGAGTGGGGAGGCGTTGGATTATAGTGAGTGGGGAGGTGTATTATAGTGAGTGGGGAGGTTGGATTATAGTGAGTGGGAGTGGATTATAGTGAGTGGGGAGGCGTTGGATTATAGTGAGTGGGGAGGTGTATTATAGTGAGTGGGGAGGTTGGATTATAGTGAGTGGGAGTGGATTATAGTGAGTGGGGAGGCTGGATTATAGTGAGTGGGGAGGTGTATTATAGTGAGTGGGGAGGTTGGATTATAGTGAGTGGGAGTGGATTATAGTGAGTGGGAGTGGATTATAGTGAGTGGGGAGGTTGGATTATAGTGAGTGGGGTGGATTATAGTGAGTGGGGAGGTGTATTATAGTGAGTGGGGAGGTTGGATTATAGTGAGTGGGGAGGTTGGATTATAGTGAGTGGGGTGAATTATAGTGAGTGGGAGTGGATTATAGTGAGTGGGAGTGGATTATAGTGAGTGGGGAGGTTGGATTATAGTGAGTGGGGTGGATTATAGTGAGTGGGGAGGTGTATTATAGTGAGTGGGGAGGTTGGATTATAGTGAGTGGGGAGGTGTATAATAATGAGTGGGGAGGTGTATTATAGTGAGTGGGGAGGTGTATTATAGTGAGTGGGGAGGTTGGATTATAGTGAGTGGGGAGGTGGATTATAGTGAGTGGGGAGGTTGGATTATAGTGAGTGGGAGTGGATTATAGTGAGTGGGGAGGCTGGATTATAGTGAGTGGGGAGGTGTATTATAGTGAGTGGGGAGGTTGGATTATAGTGAGTGGGAGTGGATTATAGTGAGTGGGAGTGGATTATAGTGAGTGGGGAGGTTGGATTATAGTGAGTGGGGAGGTTGGATTATAGTGAGTGGGGAGGTTGGATTATAGTGAGTGGGGTGAATTATAGTGAGTGGGAGTGGATTATAGTGAGTGGGAGTGGATTATAGTGAGTGGGGAGGTTGGATTATAGTGAGTGGGGTGGATTATAGTGAGTGGGGAGGTGTATTATAGTGAGTGGGGAGGTTGGATTATAGTGAGTGGGGAGGTGTATAATAATGAGTGGGGAGGTGTATTATAGTGAGTGGGGAGGTGTATTATAGTGAGTGGGGAGGTTGGATTATAGTGAGTGGGGAGGTGGATTATAGTGAGTGGGGAGGAGTATTATAGTGAGTGGGGAGGTGTATTATAGTGAGTGGGGAGGAGGAATTATAATGAGTGGGGAGGGGGAATTATAGTGAGTGGGGAGGGGGAATTATAGTGAGTGGGGAGGGGGAATGGTCATATAATTATTACCGCACTTCAATAACTAACATCATTAAATTCTTTATCTCTTAGTTAATACAGAAATTATCAATTATTAAAGGAATTATCACAACCTATGTAATTATTCCAATATTCTTTAAACACATCTTACAAAACTTCATAATTTAAACACGATATATTTTTTTTTTTACAAGATAGCCGCTGACCTCACAAAAGATTGCCGCTGACCTCACAAAAGATGGCCGCCGACCTCACAAAAGATGGCCGCTGACCTCACACAAAATGGCCGCTGACCTCACAAAAGATGGCCGCTGACCTCACACAAGATGGCCGCTGACCTCACAAAAGATGGCCACTGACCTCACACAAGATAGCCGCTGACCTCACAAAAGATGGCCGCTGACCTCCAAGTTAGACGCAAAAAAAAAAAAAAAAAAAGAAAATCTCAAACGCAAAAGGTAACTGGGATCTCAAGTGTATTTTCCATCAGGATTTATAGACATTGAAGAGACATTTTATGGGTAATTTTATGTATATTTTATGTACGTTGTAGTGAGCATTTTAAAGTAGCGGGGGGTGGGGGGAGGGGAGGTGAGGGGGAGGTAGGGGGATTGGAAGGGACGGGCATGGGATGGGGGCAAGATCTGTTTACCACCGCCTCCAATCCAGCTTCAAACTCTGGTTATAAAAGTGAGTTTACAATATTCGCAAGATGTATTGACTTAGCCAGAGATATTCGTGGAGACAGGCAGACAGACAGACAGGTAGACAGAGAGAGAGACAGACAGACAGACAGAGAGACACAGTACCCAAACACATCTGACCTGAAACCGACAGAGGCCGACAGGAACACCTCGCTAATTATTAAACCCTAATGCCAAATGACACCTGCATCATTAAACTCCACTAATTCATCTCAGGTAACGTAAAGTAGAATTTCATAGCCACGTCTACCTACATCAGCTTAAAGTGAACAAGACACCTGACACACCAGTAACGCTGACACACACGCTGCTGACACACGCTGACACACACGTTGCTGACACACACGTTGCTGACACACGCTGATAAAACTACCCAGAGTAATAATATTGTTAAAAATCACATTTATTCTACAGTAAACAGAATTAACACGTTTAGCATGACACATATTAACACATACTGACACTTGCTGACACACGCTGACACTTGCTCACACACGCTGACACCACCACACTTAATATAACAGAGGAAAGAGAAATATTAAAATTATATAAAAGCTAAAATTACCTGTTTTTATGATATATTTAATTCGTGGTGTGAAAAGCCTTGTTTTAAACCTCTTGAGTACGATAAGTTAACCCCTTGAGAACGATGATTTAACCCCGAGAGTACGATAAGTTAACCCCTTGAGTATGATGATTTAATCCCGAGAGTACGATAAGTTAGTCCCTTGAGTACGATGATTTAACCCCGAGAGTACGATAAGTTAGTCCCTTGAGTACGATGATTTAACCCCGAGAGTACGATAAGTTAGTCCCTTGAGTACGATGATTTAATCCCGAGAGTACGATAAGTTAACCCCTTGAGTACGATGATTTAACCCCGAGAGTACGATAAGTTAACCCCTTGAGTACGATGATTTAACCCCGAGAGTACGTTAACTGAACCCCCAGAGTACGATGATAATGACCCCGTGAGTACGATTGAAGTGTGTTGAATATGACAACGTAAACTCCTTAAGAATACGATATTGTACTCAGTGGGTTAAGGCATCGTACTCAAGAGGTATGTATGTATGTATGTATGTATGTATGTATGTATATGTATGTATGTATGTATGTATGTTATCTTTAGTCCTCTCCTACGCTACGTTTGCATGGTGTGAAAGAGGGGGAAACAGAGAGAAAACACAAAAGGAAAAGGGGGAAGAAAGAGAGAGAGAGAGAGAGAGAGAGAGAGAGAGAGAGAGAGAGGCAGGGGAATACAGAGCTAAAACAACAAACAGAAATACTCTACACTTACTTCTTCATCACATCACGCCCACTACCCATCACGCCCACTACCCATCACGCCCACTACCCAGTATATAAAGTGGATTATGTTATTATAGGAGGGGCGAAAAACCTGTGTTGTATTTGAGTGATGAACGTAAGCATGTGTAGGGTTAAAATGAGTGGATTGTTGTTTGGATATGTTATGTGACGGGTTAATTTGTGCGGATAATGGAGACGGGTTAATTTGTGTGGATAATGGAGACGGGTTAACATGTGTGGAGACGTTATAGAGACAGAGAGGTCAGAGGTTAATGGTACAGTGTAGGGATATTAACCATTAGGAGTTATACCTGCATGTTTAAAGCCAATTTGGGATCCTTAGTTTAGTCCTCAAATTCAAATGATAAGATGTATGTCTCTCATGCCCTAAAAATTTAAGGAATATCCCCTTTTATTTTCAGGGAGGAATGAGAGAGTTCCAATACATTTTAGGGGAGGGAAGGAGGCTGGGTATGTCCTTGGCAAGACTCGGATTTAGCTGTAATAGCCTTTATGCACGTTTTACCCCGTAATTTCCATCAACCATTATGCCCTGTTATCCTTCGGGGAAATTCCAGATTGGAGAGGGGGAAAAAAAAAAACGTAATTTTCATCTAAAAAATCAAATTGAGATCTAAATAAACTCTCGCTTAATTATCAAAACTAAAAAAAACTTGGGTCTGTTTACTAATACCACAAAGACAACTATAGTTCTGTAGATACTGTACCTAACCTAACCTAACCTAACCTAACCTAGCCTAACCTAACCCAACCTACCCAGTTTAAACTAACTTAACCAGAATCATCACTAATATTACCTTCTGACTGGCAACTGAGGAGCAAAGATTGGTTACTTGTCTTCGTCTCGTAGTTTAATGTGAGTCTCTTAGATACGTTGAGGCAGAAGAGAAGTACAAGGTTGAGGAGGAAAACTTTTTAACAGACCCTGATTGCTATTAACTGAATATAATTAATTACAATACATTAACTGATAATTATTAATGGCTATTTTCCTCTGTAAAAATTGTCTGATTTTGTGATTTATTTAGTAAAAAAAAATAGCGTAAACGAAACTTATATATAGAATAAATAAACAAAAATGTAGAAAAAAAAACACGACAGAAATATTGTATCTCAGTCACAAAATTTCCATTAACGCCGTAGCCCCTCTCCTCGATGACGTCCTGAGTGTAAACAGCGGCCCGGGTGCCACACACACCATACCAACCCGTCGAAAAAAAAATAATAATAATAATACAGAAGCCTCGAAAATTTCTACTAAATGCTCCATTGTGGCACGACCCAGCCAGACACGATGATGGTAACGGAGATTTGATTTACATTTCCATCAGTTTTATTCCGGTATAAAGAAAGCGAAAAAATCCTTGGGTTAAGTGTAGACATATTTAAGTCGGAAAAGTAAGCCATTAAGTTGGGATTATATATTTATTGAGGCTAATGAATATATAAATAGTTAGAATATTTTAGTGTTGAGGATTACTGTATGTTTTTCTACGTTTTTGCCATTATTATTATTATTATTATTATTGAAAAAAATTGGGGTGTTAAAATCGTCAGTGAAATGCTAAATTAATTCTGATTATTATATTATTGTTTCGTTGTATTTGTTAGTATGTTACATTATGACAAGGACATTATTGGAACATGGTCTTTCGTTGTTTCATCTACCACAGTCAATAAGCTTCAGAGTCCACCACAAACAACCATTAAAACATACAGTACATCACATCTCTTTATTCGTTATAGTCACTAACATTGTCACATATGCGGTCGAGGTATTTATGACAATATGAGAAGCCTTGGTGTAGGTTCATATAATTTATTACGTATTAAAACAGGAGGGGAATTAGTAAGCTTAACCCTTGTATGTATGAATGTATGTATGTATGTATGTATGTATGTATGTATGTATTATTCCAGTACTCCAATTTAATATGTATAAATTCTTCACCTAGATTGGACAAATATTTAATAATTAATCTTGAAATAAATATTAATTAGTCACCATGTCCTAATTAGTAGTTATTAACGGGTTAAAAAAAATGGCATCATAAAAGTGACTCGGAAACACCTCGACAGCGTCCTGGTTATAATTCCTTTATAAACGCAACATTTTTGGACACAACGAAAATTTTAATGAGTCGCCATGTAATTATAAAAGTGTTGATGGCTCTTGACACCTCGCCTTTCCTTAATACAAAGTAAATATTATAATTTCCTTAGTCTAGATTTGTATATTTCGTCAGGTAGGTACTTGTGCTATACCTGGTTGTGGTTGTGGTTGTTATAGTGGTGGTGGTTGTTGTTGTTGTTGGTGGTGGTGGTGGTTGTTGTTTTTGTTGTTGTTGTTGTTGTTGTTGTTGTTGTTATTATTATTGTTGTTGTTGTTGTTGTTATTGTTGTTGTTTTTATTGTTGTTGTAGTTGTTGTTGTTGTTATTGTTGCAGTGTTTTAGGGTACACATTTAAACGTTTATTAATTCATTGTTTTTACGGTGTTTTCAGAATTATTTAAAAACTTTGTTAACTGTGATGTCTGAACAGTCAAATTCGAACATTATATTCACCTGTTATATAACGTTTATAATAAAGACTTGGGTCGTTCGTGGCTGATTTTTTCTTATTAATGTTGTAAATCTACGTACATTAGAGCCTTTTATCACGTACAGTACTTAAACACCTTGATTGGGTTAAGATGAAGTTTTATTTACGTGTGTAATGCAGGGCTTGTAGTTTGTTAAGCTCATTTGAAAGATCATTAATAGTCTTCTAAAAGCCCTTTATCCCAAAACACAATACCGCGTTCGGCTTTAGTTCCAATAATAAATTAAATCAAGGACTTTTGGGGTCATTCTACACATATTGATCAATGGTCTTCTAAAAGTCCGTAAACATAAGTCCAAAAGAACTCGCGGGGCTCGAACTGGGATTACTGTAACAAGGTGGAATTAGGTCGAGTGTATCTTGTATCTATGTCAATTAACCTGAGGAAGTATTTGGTGCAGGGGACATGGCGATAGATTACTTCCCCTTCAGGTAAATCAGTGAGGTTCCTCTCTGTCTGTTTGTCTGTGTCTGTCTCTCTCTCTCTCTCTCTCTCTCTCTCTCTCTCTCTGTCTCTCTGTCTGTCTGTCTGTCTGTCTCTCCCTCACGCTTTCTCTAAGTGAGGAAACAAGGAAGACTGTTTGCTCTGAAATTACTATACGTTTGCTGTCTTCCCTCTTGATTGGAAGTCTGAGTATGGATTCAAGTTCCTATCGCAGATCTAACCTAACCTAACCTAACCTAACCTAACCTAACCTAACCTAACCCAACCTAACCTAACCTAACCTACATTTCTAAACATGAGGTCAATGTTATGGTGTTTATTTCACAGGTCTTTGGTCTTTCAATTAAGTGGGTACACTGAAAAGGGTGAATTATTGGGCGTAATACGTGTCCCTCTTTATATGTCCCTCTTTATATGTCCCTCTTTATGTGTCCCTCTTTATGTGTCCCTCTTTATGTGTCCCTCTTTATATGTCCCTCTTTATGTGTCCCTCTTTATATGTCCCTCTTTATGTGTCCCTCTTTATGTGTCCCTCTTTATATGTCCCTCTTTATATGTCCCTCTTTATATGTCCCTCTTTATGTGTCCCTCTTTATGTGTCCCTCTTTACCACACCCACATTACTTCTCACAAATTCCCATTATATCAACTTCATCATCATTAACCTCTTTCATGCCTTATATATCTCCAATACATTATACCCTGTCCTCCCACACCTGTCCTCCCACACCTGTCCTCCCACACCTGTCCTCCCACACCTGTCCTCCCATACCTGTCCTCCCATACCTGTCCTCCCACACCTGTTCTCCCATACCTATTCTCCCAAAAATGTCCTATCACACCTGTGCTCCCATACCTGTCCTCCCACACCTGTCCGCCCACACCTGTCCTCCCACACCTGATCAATCAACAAAAATGTACAGTAAAACCACCAACACCATCGTATTTTATGTTAAACCTCCATCATGGCTATAAACCTCCATCACGCTATAAACCTCCATCATGCTAAGCCCTCCATCATGCTAACAAACCTCCATCATGCTATAAACCTCCATCATGGCTATAAACCTCCATCACATCTATAAACCTCCGTCACGTTTATAAACCTCCATCATGCTAAGCCCTCCATCATGCTAACAAACCTCCATCATGCTATAAACCTCCATCATGGCTATAAACCTCCGTCACGTTTATAAACCTCCATCATGCTAAGCCCTCCATCATGCTAACAAACCTCCATCATGCTATAAACCTCTATCATGCTAATAAACCTCCATCATGCTATAAACCTCTATCATGCTAATAAACCTCCATCATGGCTATAAACCTCCGTCACGTTTATAAACCTCCATCATGCTAACAAACCTCCATCATGCTAACAAACCTCCATCATGCTATAAACCTCTATCATGCTAATAAACCTCCATCATGGCTATAAACCTCCGTCACGTTTATAAACCTCCATCATGCTAAGCCCTCCATCATGCTAACAAACCTCCATCATGCTAACAAACCTCCATCATGCTATAAACCTCTATCATGCTAATAAACCTCCATCATGGCTATAAACCGTCATCACGTCTATAAATCTCCATCATGCTAAGCCCTCCATCATGCTAACAAACCTCCATCATGCTAATAAACCTCCATCACGTCTATAAACCTCCATCATGCTAACAAACCTCCATCACGTCTATAAACCTCCATCATGCTAATAAACCTCCATCACGCTATAAACCTCCATCATGCTAATAAACCTCCATCACGCTATAAACCTCCATCACGCTATAAACCTCCATCACGCTATAAACCTCCATCACGCTATAAACCTCCATCACGCTATTAACCTCCATCACATCTATAAACCCCCATCACGTCTATAAACCTCCATCACGCTAATAAACCTCCATCACGCTATAAACCTCCATCACGCTATAAACCTCCATCACGTCTATAAACCTCCATCACGTCTATAAACCTCCATCACGCTATAAACCTCCATCACGTCTATAAACCTCCATCATGCTAATAAACCTCCATCACGCTATAAACCTCCATCACGCTATAAACCTCCATCACGCTATAAACCTCCATCACGCTATAAACCTCCATCACGCTATAAACCTCCATCACGCTATAAACCTCCATCACGCTATAAACCTCCATCACGCTATAAACCTCCATCACGCTATAAACCTCCATCACGCTATAAACCTCCATCACGCTATAAACCTCCATCACGCTATAAACCTCCATCACGTCTATAAACCTCCATCACGTCTATAAACCTCCATCACGCTATAAACCTCCATCACGCTATAAACCTCCATCACGTCTATAAACCTCCATCACGCTATAAACCTCCATCACGTCTATAAACCTCCATCACGTCTATAAACCTCCATCACGCTATAAACCTCCATCACGTCTATAAACCTCCATCACGTCTATAAACCTCCATCACGCTATAAACCTCCATCACGTCTATAAACCTCCATCACGCTATAAACCTCCATCACGTCTATAAACCTCCATCACGTCTATAAACCTCCATCACGCTATAAACCCCCATCACGCTAATAAACCTCCATCACGCTATAAACCTCCATCACGTCTATAAACCTCCATCACGCTATAAACCTCCATCACGTCTATAAACCTCCATCACGTCTATAAACCTCCATCATGCTAATAAATCTCCATCACGCTATAAACCCCCATCACGTCTATAAACCTCCATCACGCTATAAACCTCCATCACGTCTATAAACCCCCATCACGCTATAAACCTCCATCACGTCTATAAACCTCCATCACGCTATAAACCTCCATCACGTCTATAAACCTCCATCACATCTATAAACCCCCATCACGCTATAAACCTCCATCACGTCTATAAACCTCCATCACGTCTATAAACCTCCATCACGTCTATAAACCTCCATCACGTCTATAAACCTCCATCACGTCTATAAACCTCCATCATGCTATTAACCTCCATCACATCTATAAACCCCCATCACGTCTATAAACCTCCATCACGTCTATAAACCTCCATCACGCTATTAACCTCCATCACATCTATAAACCCCCATCACGTCTATAAACCTCCATCACGTCTATAAACCTCCATCACGTCTATAAGCCCCCATCACGTCTATAAACCTCCATCACGTCTATAAACCCCCATCACGTCTATAAACCTCCATCACGTCTATAAACCTCCATCACGTCTATAAACCCCCATCACGTCTATAAACCTCCATCACGTCTATAAACCTCCATCACGTCTATAAACCTCCATCACGTCTATAAACCCCCATCACGTCTATAAACCTCCATCACGTCTATAAACCTCCATCACGTCTATAAACCTCCATCACGCTATAAACCTCCATCACGCTATAAACCTCCATCACGCTATAAACCTCCATCACGCTATAAACCTCCATCACGCTATTAACCTCCATCACATCTATAAACCTCCATCACGTCTATAAACCTCCATCACGCTATAAACCTCCATCACGTCTATAAACCTCCATCACGTCTATAAACCTCCATCACATCTATAAACCTCCATCACGTCTATAAACCTCCATCACGCTATAAACCTCCATCACGCTATAAACCTCCATCACATCTATAAACCTCCATCACGTCTATAAACCTCCATCACGCTATAAACCTCCATCACGTCTATAAACCTCCATCACGCTATTAACCTCCATCACGTCTATAAACCTCCATCACGTCTATAAACCTCCATCACGTCTATAAACCTCCATCACGTCTATAAACCCCCATCACGTCTATAAACCTCCATCACGTCTATAAACCTCCATCACGTCTATAAACCTCCATCACGTCTATAAACCTCCATCACGTCTATAAACCCCCATCACGTCTATAAACCTCCATCACGCTATAAACCTCCATCACGCTATAAACCTCCATCACGCTATAAACCTCCATTACGCTATAAACCTCCATCACGCTATAAACCTCCATCACGCTATAAACCTCCATCACGTCTATAAACCTCCATCACGCTATAAACCTCCATCACGCTATAAACCCCCATCACGTCTATAAACCTCCATCACGTCTATAAACCTCCATCACGCTATAAACCTCCATCACGCTATAAACCTCCATCACGCTATAAACCTCCATCACGCTATAAACCTCCATCACGCTATAAACCTCCATCACGCTATAAACCTCCATCACATCTATAAACCTCCATCACGTCTATAAACCTCCATCACGCTATAAACCTCCATCACGCTATAAACCTCCATCACATCTATAAACCTCCATCACGTCTATAAACCTCCATCACATCCATAAACCTCCATCACGTCTATAAACCTCTATCACGTCTATAAACCTCCATCACGTCTATAAACCTCCATCACGTCTATAAACCTCCATCACGCTAATAAACCTCCATCACGCTATAAACCTCCATCACGTCTATAAACCCCCATCACGTCTATAAACCTCCATCACGCTATAAACCTCCATCACGTCTATAAACCTCCATCACGCTAATAAATCTCCATCACGCTATAAACCTCCATCACATCTATAAACCTCCATCACGCTATAAACCTCCATCACGTCTATAAACCTCCATCACGTCTATAAACCTCCATCACGTCTATAAACCCCCATCACGCTAATAAACCTCCATCACGCTATAAACCTCCATCACGTCTATAAACCTCCATCACGTCTATAAACCTCCATCACGCTATAAACCTCCATCACGCTATAAACCTCCATCACGTCTATAAACCCCCATCACGTCTATAAACCTCCATCACGCTATAAACCTCCATCACGTCTATAAACCTCCATCACGCTAATAAATCTCCATCACGCTATAAACCTCCATCACATCTATAAACCTCCATCACGCTATAAACCTCCATCACGTCTATAAACCTCCATCACGTCTATAAACCTCCATCACGTCTATAAACCCCCATCACGCTATAAACCTCCATCACGCTATAAACCTCCATCACGTCTATAAACCTCCATCACGTCTATAAACCCCCATCACGTCTATAAACCTCCATCATGCTAATAAATCTCCATCACGCTATAAACCTCCATCACGCTATAAACCTCCATCACGCTATAAACCTCCATCACGCTATAAACCTCCATCACGCTATAAACCTCCATCACGCTATAAACCTCCATCACGTCTATAAACCTCCATCACGCTATAAACCTCCATCACGCTATAAACCTCCATCACGCTATAAACCTCCATCACGCTATAAACCTCCATCACGTCTATAAACCTCCATCACGCTATAAACCTCCATCACATCTATAAACCTCCATCATGCTATAAACCTCCATCACGCTATAAACCTCCATCATGCTATAAACCTCCATCACGTCTATAAACCTCCATCACGTCTATAAACCTCCATCACGCTATAAACCTCCATCACGCTATAAACCTCCATCACGCTATAAACCTCCATCATGCTATAAACCTCCATCACGCTATAAACCTCCATCATGCTATAAACCTCCATCACATCTATAAACCTCCATCACGCTATAAACCTCCATCACGCTATAAACCTCCATCACGTCTATAAACCTCCATCACGCTATAAACCTCCATCACATCTATAAACCTCCATCACGTCTATAAACCTCCATCACGCTATAAACCTCCATCACGTCTATAAACCTCCATCACGTCTATAAACCTCCATCACGCTATAAACCTCCATCACGCTATAAACCTCCATCACGCTATAAACCTCCATCACGCTATAAACCTCCATCACGCTATAAACCTCCATCATGCTAATAAACCTCCATCACGTCTATAAACCTCCATCACGTCTATAAACCTCCATCACGCTATAAACCTCCATCACGCTATTAACCTCCATCACATCTATAAACCTCCATCACGTCTATAAACCTCCATCACGCTATAAACCTCCATCACGCTATTAACCTCCATCACATCTATAAACCTCCATCACGTCTATAAACCTCCATCACGCTATAAACCTCCATCACGTCTATAAACCTCCATCACGCTATTAACCTCCATCACATCTATAAACCTCCATCACGTCTATAAACCTCCATCACGTCTATAAACCTCCATCACGCTATAAACCTCCATCACGCTATAAACCTCCATCACGTCTATAAACCTCCATCACGCTATAAACCTCCATCACGTCTATAAACCTCCATCACGCTATAAACCTCCATCACGCTATAAACCTCCATCACGCTATAAACCTCCATCACGCTATAAACCTCCATCACGTCTATAAACCTCCATCACGTCTATAAACCTCCATCACGCTATAAACCACCATCACGCTATAAACCTCCATCACGTCTATAAACCTCCATCACGTCTATAAACCTCCATCACGTCTATAAACCTCCATCATGCTAACAAACCCCCATCACGTCTATAAACCTCCATCACGTCTATAAACCTCCATCACGTCTATAAACCTCCATCACGTCTATAAACCTCCATCACGCTATAAACCTCCATCACGTCTATAAACCTCCATCACGTCTATAAACCTCCATCACGCTATAAACCTCCATCACGTCTATAAACCTCCATCACGTCTATAAACCTCCATCACGCTATAAACCTCCCTCACGCTATAAACCTCCATCATGTTGTTGCGAAGGTCTCGTCCCCTCACACTCAAAAGGGTTGTAAGCCTCACCTTTTGTTTACTGCCTGAGCCTCACAATTAGCCTGGGAAGCCAAACACGCCCTCTTGAGTGATGTTACTTAATTAAAGAGGTGAATTTAGTTCACACTTTAGTTCCCACAGAGGCGCTCGAGTGAAGGTCTTAGTGGTAGGGCGGTTGGGTGATGGTCTTAGGGGTGATGGTCTTAGTGGTAGGGTGGTTGGGTGATGGTCTTAGTGGTAGGGTGGTTGGGTGAGGTCTTAGGGGTGATGGTCTTAGGGGTGATGGTCTTAGTGGTAGGGTGGTTGGGTGATGGTCTTAGTGGTAGGGTGGTTGGGTGAGGTCTTAGTGGTAGGGTGGTTGGGTGAGGTCTTAGGGGTGATGGTCTTAGGGGTGATGGTCTTAGTGGTAGGGTGGTTGGGTGAGGTCTTAGGGGTGATGGTCTTAGTGGTAGGGTGGTTGGGTGATGGTCTTAGTGGTAGGGCGGTTGGGTGATGGTCTTAGTGGTAGGGCGGTTGGGTGATGGTCTTAGTGGTAGGGTGGTTGGGTGATGGTCTTAGTGGTAGGGTGGTTGGGTGATGGTCTTAGTGGTAGGGTGGTTGGGTGATGGTCTTAGTGGTAGGGTGGTTGGGTGATGGTCTTAGTGGTAGGGTGGTTGGGTGATGGTCTTAGTGGTAGGATGGTTGGGTGATGGTCTTAGTGGTAGGGTGGTTGGGTGATGGTCTTAGTGGTAGGGTGGTTGGGTGATGGTCTTAGGGTGATGGTGGTTGGGTGATGGTCTTAGTGGTAGGGTGGTTGGGTGAGGTCTTAGGGGTGATGGTCTTAGTGGTAGGGTGGTTGGGTGATGGTCTTAGTGGTAGGGTGGTTGGGTGATGGTCTTAGTGGTAGGGTGGTTGGGTGAGGTCTTAGGGGTGATGGTCTTAGTGGTAGGGTGGTTGGGTGATGGTCTTAGTGGTAGGATGGTTGGGTGATGGTCTTAGTGGTAGGGCGGTTGGGTGAGGTCTTAGGGGTGATGGTCTTAGTGGTAGGGTGGTTGGGTGATGGTCTTAGTGGTAGGGCGGTTGGGTGATGGTCTTAGTGGTAGGGCGGTTGGGTGAGGTCTTAGTGGTAGGGTGGTTGGGTGATGGTCTTAGTGGTAGGGTGGTTGGGTGATGGTCTTAGTGGTAGGATGGTTGGGTGATGGTCTTAGTGGTAGGATGGTTGGGTGATGGTCTTAGTGGTAGGATGGTTGGGTGATGGTCTTAGTGGTAGGGTGGTTGGGTGATGGTCTTAGTGGTGATGGTGGTAGAGTGATCTTAGGTCTTCGGGATGACAGCGGTGGATGTATTCATTTAACGGATATTCATTTAACGGATATTCATTTAACGGATATTCTTTTGGTAGATACTCATTAAACGGATGCTCGTCTAACGGATATTCGCTCTGGCAAATTCTCGTTCAACGGATATTCGATTAACGGACATACTACCAAACTTAAAAGCAAAACTCAAAGGCTATATAACGTACAGATGAACAATAATATAAAAACTTAGATAATATTTGAACGACATAAATTTTGCCAGCGAAATGAAAATAAATAAATAAATCCTGATTTTGAGGCCGCGGTAGAGTGAAGTAAGTACTATCCTCTGACTTCAATTACTAGTCCGAGTACTATCCTCTGACTTCAATTACTAGTTCATGTAAATTGAATAAAATCCTAGTGAAGGCGGAACCAATTTAACGTAACCTAACCTAACCTAACATAACCACTTAGAGAATAAATTGACTTTCCTAGGCGAATATAAGCCTCTCTCCTTCTTTTCCTCCCTCTCTCCTTCATTCTCTTTCCCTCTCTCCTTTTTTTCCTTCTTCTTTCTCTACCCCACTTACCCTCCCTTTCATCATTACTCTCTCTCTCTCTCTCTCTCTCTCCCTTCATCCTTCCTGTCTCCCACCTCTCATTCACCTTCCCTCCCACACCCACTCTTAAACCAGTCTCTCCCCTTTCGTCCTTCCATCCCTAACCTTACCACACCACCTACCTACCTACCCAATGTCACCCTCTCTCCCACCCACCCATCCACCAGCCCACCCAACCCACCCAACCCACCCAACCCACCCAAAATACTAACATTAATATCACCCATCATTATCCTCATATGAATTTTATTTTTTTATTCATCAACATTTTCAATATTTTTTTTTTTTTCATTTCATATCAATCTGTAATAGAATTTAATTTACTAGGATCATAAATTTTGAGAATAAAACTAATTAGACTCGTCGAGGCATAGTAATATAGTGCTGGTGTATTTATGTCAATATGGGGGAATGAGGGAATCGTGACGTGTGTGTGTGTGACGTGTGTGTGTGTGTGTGTGTGTGTGTGTGAAAAAAAAACATTCACAACCATAAGTATACACAATATATGTATACACACTTACGTTAATGTTCGAGAGACTATGTATGTATACTTCAAATCTATTGTACAGGTAAATATAGGTGTTAATGAAGTATGATCTGAAACCACACCTGAGGACTTACCTGGTGGGAATTACAGAGGTATATAGTGGTGTTATGGTGTGGTATTGTGTTCGTTGTAATTGACTCATATTTAAGATACAATTTATGAGTGATTCACCTTATTTCTGACCCCCCCTTATACTTCCCTATTACCTTCCCTATTCTTCCCTATTACCTTCCCTATTCTCCCTATTACCCTTCCCTATCCTCCCCACAACCCACTCCACCCCCTAGCGCCCATCCCATCCTTCCTACCACCCAACCCCATCATCCATACCACCCATTCCACCCTCTACCACCTACCCTACCCACCCTACCACCCACTCCACCCTCAACCACCCACCCTACCACCCATTCCACCCTCTACCACCTACCCTACCCTCCCTACCACCCACCATATCTTCCCTACTACACACCCTACCCTCCCTACCACCCACTCCACCCTCAATCACCCACCCTACCACCCACCCCATATCCGTTTATAAAGAAGGAGATCAAGAAAGAGAAACACGACAATACAGGAAAAATAAAAGGAAACACCAATAATATCGCCATAATTAGTGTTTTTTTGAAATAGTCCAACTGAGTGTCGCCATTAAATTAGAATATTGGAATAATTTTATTTTGTTTTACCTTTAAGCAAATAACAAGCGTAAGGGGGAGGAGAGGGGTGGGATGAAGCAAAAGTAGTTGTTTAGGTCTATTTACCGAAGCATCGTGAGGTGGGGAGCTTTGAAGTGGGGTGTTTTGACTCGGCGGTAGAGAGAAAGAGCCATATAGAGTGTTTTAATATGAGATATAAATGAACTACTGGAGGTTATATAATATAGAAAAAAAACACAATATGGTGGAGTTACTGTACAATATAACCCTGGAAAACATATATCAAACATTACTATATAATAAGACAAAGTTAGGGAAAGATTTTAATAACATTTTTAACATTCATAATTGCTTTTTTGAGTTGTGTTTTTTTTTTTCAATCTGTTTTATTTCAGGTTTATTTTTTTATTGGATATGTAGATATTCCTGTAGTAATTAGTGTGGAAATAATTCATATGTGAAAAGAATGAAAAAATGCAGTCAGTGGCATTGTTCATATAACTGCATAAGGTCTCACACACACACACACACACACACACACACACACACACATACATACATACATACATACACACACACACACACACACACATACACAAACACACACACACACAGACACACATACATACATACATACATACATACATACATACATGAGTGGAAACAGCAACAAATCATTGGGTGAACTTTTGACAATACCTCTTGTCATCATCAGACAGAAAATACACGAAATATAATACAACAACAAATACAATATATTAACAACTACATACGTACATACAGACAGACAGACACAGACATACATACACACATACATACTAAAATAGAGCTTCTAAAACACGATATATTAATTAATAAAACTCATATAATTAACATAGCATTAAAGGCCATGGTTAGGTTAGGTTAGGTTAGGTTAGGTTAGGTTAGGTTCAGATACAAAGATTAAAGCCCTGATGATGTCCAGTTCTCTGTTGTTTATCTAATTATGTGGAGTTGTTGTATGTTGGTGGGTGACCTATGAGACACCCTGTATAGTATGGGTGGGTGACCTATGAGACACCCTGTATAGTATGGTGGGTGATCTATGAGACACCCTGTACAGTATGAGTGGGTGACCTATGAGACACCCTGTATAGTATGGTGGGTGATCTATGAGACACCCTGTATAGTATGGGTGGGTGATCTATGAGACACCCTGTACAGTATGGGTGGGTGACCTATGAGACACCCTGTATAGTATGGGTGGGTGATCTATGAGACACCCTGTACAGTATGGGTGGGTGATCTATGAGACACCCTGTACAGTATGGTGGGTGACCTATGAGACACCCAGTACAGTATGGGTGGGTGATCTATGAGACACCCTGTACAGTATGGTGGGTGACCTATGAGACACCCTGTACAGTATGGGTGGGTGATCTATGAAACACCCTGTACAGTATGGGTGGGTGACCTATGAGACACCCTGTATAGTATGGTGGGTGACCTATGAGACACCCTGTACCGTATGGGTGGGTGACCTATGAGACACCCTGTACAGTATGGTGGGTGACCTATGAGACACCCTGTACCGTATGGGTGGGTGATCTATGAGACACCCTGTACAGTATGGTGGGTGATCTATGAGACACCCTGTACAGTATGGGTGGGTGACCTATGAGACACCCTGTATAGTATGGTGGGTGACCTATGAGACACCCTGTACCGTATGGGTGGGTGACCTATGAGACACCCTGTACAGTATGGTGGGTGACCTATGAGACACCCTGTACCGTATGGGTGGGTGACCTATGAGACACCCTGTACAGTATGGTGGGTGACCTATGAGACACCCTGTACCGTATGGGTGGGTGATCTATGAGACACCCTGTACAGTATGGTGGGTCATCTATGAGACACCCTGTACAGTATGGGTGGGTGATCTATGACACACCCTGTATAGTATGGGTGGGTGATCTATGACTCACCCTGTATAGTATGGTGGGTCATATATGAGACACCCTGTACAGTATGGGTGGGTGATCTATGAGACACCCTGTACAGTATGGTGGGTGACCTATGAGACACCCTGTACCGTATGGGTGGGTGATCTATGAGACACCCTGTACAGTATGGTGGGTGACCTATGAGACACCCTGTACAGTATGGGTGGGTGATCTATGAGACACCCTGTACAGTATGGGTGGGTGACCTGTGAGACACCCTGTACAGTATGGGTGGGTGACCTGTGAGACACCCTGTACAGTATGGGTGGGTGACCTGTGAGACACCCTGTACAGTATGGGTGGGTGATCTATGAGACACCCTGTACAGTATGGGTGGGTGATCTATGAGACACCCTGTACAGTATGGTGGGTGACCTATGAGACATCCTGTACAGTATGGGTGGGTGACCTGTGAGACACCCTGTACAGTATGGGTGGGTGACCTATGACACACCCTGTACACTGTAACCAAACGACAACTGTAGAGGCAGAGCCAGAATGGTTGAGCCACGGGAGCCATAAGAGCCCATAGCCAGACAGGACATCACCCTATAAATAAGGGGATAGTCTGAATCCTTACCAGTTGCCCCGACGACACGACACGGGTAACAACAGAGCAGGTAGAGGGTAAGTGAGACAATGGTATGGAGGGTGGGGGCACACACACACACACACACACTTCCTTCAGCCTTCATAGGGTAAGGAGGTGTGTAGTCGGCGCTGCCCGTGGTCTCTTGACCATGGAGACAGCTGCCAGCCTGGTCTGTCGGGCCCTCCCCTTCCCCATCTCCTCCACCCCACTTGGATTTATCAACATCCTCCCACCAACAGTGCAGTGCAAAATTTGAAGATCAACTCACAACTGATATACATAAGTGACAATTTCAACTCGAAAGGAAGAAACAACTGTTGGAGCGACAATCAGTACTAGCGGCCAATGTTGACCTGACGCACACAGCCCGCGGTACACTCGCCACCCCCAACACTGGATGAGAAGCCAAGAAACACTCCAACCTACACCAGGAGAGAAATGAGGACTCCCAACTCCACCCAGGTGAGAAACTATGAATTCCTAACGTTATCACACGAGGAACAAGAACCATCTCCAACACCCTGTGTGAGCTGGAGGACCTACCTGGACCAAGTGGCACATCTGCAGCTGTAGTGAGGTAGCGGCTTAGCAGTCAGGTACAACGGCCATCAAGACAGTGGGAAGGACTGATGGCGCCGACATCAGGTCACAAGAATGTCTACAGACCAGCTCCCACAGAACCAGATCTATAGTTAATCTATATGATGACTCTATGTTTCTTATGTTTTCGTATTGAAAGCCTTTGTCAATCAAGTGACCCACTCCCCGATTTCACCAGATGTAACTTATCATCTCGGTTCATTTTATATTTTCAGCCTTCGGGCTGCCATGTTATCTTAATAAACCGTTAATTATTATTACACACACACACACACACACACACACACACACACACACACACACACACACATACACACACACACACACACACACACACACACACACACACACAACCCTAAATTCCTCCACATTGACTCACAACACAGCAATGTAATAATTCACCAAAATATACAAAGTTAAATCACCCATTGTAACCAGAGAAAGATACAGAGTCACGAAGCAAAAAAAAAAACCCACAAATGTTATTCCTGAAATACAAAGACATAACGAGGCAACAGAGAGGTTAAGGTCACAATCAGTTCCCCAGAATATCGAGGAAAAAAAAACATCACAGGCATTGTTTTAGTGGCAGATTAATCAACAATGGACAAAAGTAATATATAATAAAACTGCTTTTGTCTCTCCCCTCATCCCAAGCGGCGGTAGTGGTGTTTTAGCAGTGAATTCGTCGACAATTGCATATAAAACTGGGTGAAACGAGTGAGTCTCTTCCCTTTGTCAAAACAGTGGGCGGCAGATGTCATGAAGACTTGACAGGGTTTCCTCTCATCTTCTCCCCGGCAGAGAATGTCGAGAGGGAAGGAGTGGGGAAGAAGGGAGAGGGGTGGGAGGTGGATGGGGGATTGAGGAAGAGAAGGGGGGGGGGAAGAAGGGGGAGGGGTGGGGAAGGGGAGAGGGTGGGAGTAGGTGGACGGAGAAGGGAATTGGGTGGAGAGGTGGAGGGGACAGGAAAGAAGGGAGAGGAAGGAGAGGAGGGGGGAAAAATAGAAGAGAGGAGAAAGGAAGGGAGAGGAAGGAGAGAGGGGGGGGAAGGTAGAAGAGAGGAGAGAGGAAGGGAGAGGATAATATCAGACTACCATTTTCCGTCCGTCCGTCCGTCCGTCCGTCACTCTACCATACATCTATATAAACTGTTTACATTGAACTATATAAACAATGACTCACAAAACTATAAACATTTCACATAGTTATATAAAGTGAAAGACAACTTTATAAACATTATGTCGTACAGAACAAGTAGTAGTAGTAGTAGTAGTAGTAGTAGTAGTAGTAGTAGTAGTAGTAGTGGTGGGAGGAAGAGGAAGTAGGTGAATATTGACTTATAAATGCTGTCTCACTTATCTCACGGAAAGAAAAACACGAGAGAGAGAGAGAGAGAGAGAGAGAGAGAGACTAACCTACCCTAACCTTCCAGACACACACACACACACACACACACACACACACACACAAAGTCGTATCCCCAAAACAACTCATTTCACACCCATATGGAGGCGCCATCATAATACCACCAAGGAGACAGAGAGAAGCGCCATTGAGCACCACTAACCCTAAGGTAATAATGCCCCTTAGTATCCCATTAATATTAATTACAATACCTTAGTGTCTAGGTTATGGCGATGCTAATGGGTGCAGTGTGTGTGTATGTGTGTGTGTGTGTGTGGGTGGAGATAAACATTCCCTACCTGACAGTCCTGACACTCGACGGGGCATTACAATGACATGATATATGGTCTTTTTTTCTCCCCCCACTTGATATTGACGCACGGTGATTGGTTGACAGCTGTGGTAGTCTGTCACGATTGGCTAGCTGAGTAGAGATAAGCTGTAGGATTGGCTCGGGATTTTGTGAAGTAAACTGGGATTGGCTAGGATTCCAGAGGGTTGAGCTAGGATTGGACGAGAGGATCTACTCGTTAAACAGGACTGATCAATTGATATGTGTGGGAATCCATATTTGTGTTGTGATGTTTGGTCATATTTCTGGGCTGCAACTCTCTGTATAAGTCCGTATGTTTATCAGTACATAGTCAGGGGGGAATTATGACGTCATGCAGCAAGACGGAGGTCCCTTAGCGGCCGGGGCGATAATTACGACTCACAACAAGCAATGGAAAGTAAACAAACCCCGCCTTTCTCTTGTAGCGACACGAAGGTCCTCTAGCGGCTGGGGGTAAGAACTCACACCAAGCACCGAAATATTTACTAACCTATCTCTCTCTCTCTGCGGAAACCTACAGAGGGTCAAGCGTTTATATATGCGACTATATACACGCCACAACTGTTTTCTGCAGCCAGTGTTGGGTGCCATAACTCAGCAGAGAATAGCAGAGGTGTTTCCCACTTGTGAGGCGAGGGGCTGGGGCGTCTCTCTCTCTCTCTCTCTCTCTCTCTCTCTCTCTCTCTCTCTCTCCTTCTCTCTGGGCGGTACTTCACCTACACAATACTCATACAACTCTTGAGAACTTATTCGCGATAAAAGAAATTAAAACAGGAAAGCAAGAACGTTATGGTCATTTGAAAAGTTTTAATTGTCAGACAAAAGATTACACTTTCTGTTCTGTAAGTAAGATTAGACTGTGATTGTATAAGATTAGACGCTGTGTATATGAGGCTGTGTGGTGGCCTAGTGGATACAATGCTCGCTTCCTGTTCTTTCTGTCTCTGGTTCGATCTCTAGGACCCGCTCTCACGTAAGATTCAACCATTAATATGTGGAATTAAACTTATTATACATTATATATTGCTTAGAAAAATAGTCTATCCATATATTACATTATATATTGAGTTTTAGATATGTACAGTAGCTAAAACAACTATCTGTGTAGGTAGGGGTTGATATGCTTGAAATTTTACGTGTGACTAGAGACAGCCCTCATATACCAATATTTATCGTTCGTGGTCTCATATTGTTTCCCACAAAGTATGCACAGATAGTTGCTTGAGCTACTTACAAGTACACCTGTATCTGTAAGGTGGGGTCCGATGGATGTCAAAATGAACACTACGACACCAGTTCTCTCGGTAGGGTTGTCAAAATCCTTCGTCCATTGTGTCATTTTGTTTAGATATTTTTGTTTTTGCAGATACTTTTTGTAGTAAGTGTACTGTACGTTAGTTATAGAGACGTGATAATATGAATATGTGTGTGTGTGTGTGTGTGTGTGTGTGTGTGTGTGTGTGTGTGTGTACAGAGACAAATTACTCGGCGGCAATGCACACCGTCAATAATACTACTACTACTACAACTACTACTACTACTAATAATAATAATAATAATAACAATAATAATAATAATAAAATCACTTCTCTCACGTACGGAAACATTCTTGTAAAATCGTGGATATCCAGAACTGTTTCAGATCCCAATAGGTTGCAGGTAACGTAGCGTAAATGTAATAAGTGTGGGAAGGACAAACTGTTTGAGAGACAATTTTAAACCTGCGAGGTGTTAATATATATTTCCTTCTTTAAAACTTTCAAAATATAAAGTTCAAACGAAAGAGATATTCCCAGTGTTTTATGTGTTTTAGGACAATGCGAGACACTTAAACCACTACTAAACCGTATCATCCAAAAGTATAAGATATTCAATTGATATTTAACTTATCTTCAATTTCAATCTTCAAAATAAATTAATATTCCTTTCCTCATTTTTATTCCTCTCTTTTCATACACACTTCATCATCTTATGTCATCTATCATCGTCGCTGTCGCATCTTTATCCCTCCTTCATCTCCCTAAATATCCAAGCCTGGTGTATTTCTTCCCTATCCATAAACACAAATATTCCATATCCACATTCTCATCATTTACACTTTTTATTATTTTACGTTTCTACGACTATTACTACTATACTACTACTACTATACTACTACTACTTATACTACTACTACTACTATCAAGAATAATATAAATTAAGATAATATTCGGATCACCTGTAAATTAGACACCCCACTTTATTTTACGTAAAGATTAACCACCCTAATGTTAACCTAATCCAATCTAACTCAAACTTAACCTAACCTAACCTAACCTAACCTAACCTAACCTAACCTAACCCCCCACACACGCCTATAACCCACCTACCTGACCATACTTATAACCTACCTACCTGACCACGCCTATAACCCACCTACCTGACCACACCTGTAACCCACCTACCTGACCACACCTATAACCCACCTACTTGACCACGCCTATAACCCACCTACCTGACCACACCTGTAACCCATCTACCTGACCACACCTATAACCCACCTACTTGACCACACCTATAACCCACCTACCTGACCACACCTGTTAATCCACATCCCTCATACCCTTCAACTTCATATGCAGTTCGGCAGGTAAATATTGTTGTTTACAGTTGTTGTTAAAGAAACTTAGAGAACTGTGCTTAAAGACCCTGGCTGGTCAAGGTCTTGATAGCGGAAAAAATAACCCCAGCTTCACTCTAATTAACGTTGTTTTTACCTGGATGACCTGCTCTTACCTGATGCTCCCGAGTCTTTACGATAGATACTAGCGACTATTACTACTATTACTACTACAAGTACTACTACTATTACTAATACTACTGTTGCTACTACTATTAATACTATTGCTACAACTACTACTATTACTATTGCTTATTTTTTTGTTAACGTGGCCTCCAGCCTCCCCCAATAGCCACACCTTCGCCACCATTTTATTACCTTAAAATTAAATATCCTAAGACATCAGTAGCTACCCTAGCTGTGTTGGGTTAGTTGAGCCGCAGATCTATGCGGCATTCAGTGACTGTTGCCTCATAGTCAATATCTCCAACTGTTGTCGGCTTTGGGGCCGATGCTCTCGTTCCCCTGAGGCAGAGCAAAGCCGACCTAAGGAGAGAGAAGGACAGTCGACATCTCATCCAGGCTGTAACATAACTTCTGGGCTGCTGCTTCTATTCAGATAGCCCCTCCGCGAGTTGTGAATACTAGAGGAGTGAAGCTGCCTTGACCAACGTTCTGAATTCTCTCCCCGTATGCCCTTATCTTGTCGTTCTCGTTCCTCCTGTGTGCAGTATCGAGAGCTAAGTTACGGTGACATGCGGCCATGGGATCAAAAATCCCGATGTCGAAGAAGGCTCACTGTCCCCAAGTCCAGAATGCTCGAGCACTTACGTCAACACGGGCTTCGTTGGATGTGTTTGAAGTCCTATGTTGGAAATTCTCACAGTCCAATGGAAGGAGGGTCGGTTCTACCCTGACATCACGGCAGATTTCCTTCAACATATTTGCTGTGAGATTCCTTACTTCGTCATGCCTCAAGCATATGAAGCCCCCTTTCTTGCACACGATGGCGTGATCGACGTCATAGGAAGAGCCACACACGCATTGGGAGGGCAAACCTTCTACTGGCCTACCGTACCCTAGAGCAATGGCATCTGTAAATTCTTGTTTATTGAGACTGAAACCATTTGCCCTTGTCGGTAACGTAGTTAACCAGTTCGAGGCGCCCACCTCCTGCGCTATAGCTACTTTTTTCTTCATATTCTATGGTACTTGCAGCATCAGTTGCTGCAACTTATCACTTTGGCCGTGCTGTCGTTCTGTCGTAATGGACCTTCGAATCTTGTTTACTTCACTAGTATCCACTTCCCCGGTTGTGTTCTGAGCTACTATGTGGTCCGTGAGGGCTGAAGTGAGCTACTATTACTACTACTACTACTACTACTACAAAATAATAATAACAATAATAATAATAACAACAACAACAACAAAAAATAATAACAGCAATAAAACAAAAATAAAAACAAGACTCCACAAAAAAAACATATTACTAAAACACCACAAAACGCACCCAGGCAATATATTCTTTTCTATATTCCTTTTTCCAATGTAAGCCAAAAGGCGATAAAATACGAGATAGTGTTAATTAAGTTTATTGTTGGGAGTGGAGAGTCTGGGAACCAAATACGTCAAGTGAACTCTCAGGCTAAGCTCCTTCTCCTTCACCCTGCTGCACCTGAGCCACGTTTGGTATTACAGTCAGTTTATCAGTCCACCAGCACGGACAAAAATACACAAAAATACACAAAAATACACATAAAATACACAAAAATATACAGAATATATACAAAAAATACACAAAAATATACCAAAAATATACAATTAGTACAAAAAAATTACACTATCAATATACATATACAATACACAAATAATACACAGATAAAACACAAACAACGCCGGAAAACAAGTAACACAGAAGCAACACAGAAGCAACACACTCGCCAACCACTGATACCTTTAACTTACCCCCGTATTTTAATTTTTTTTTTGTCTTTCTGATGATTTAAATTCCTTTATCTTCTCTTTCAACACCAACAAACGCATCAATGGGGTATACTGGAAGCCACACAAGCTAACTAAAACACATTTTTTTCTTATTAATTGGTGTACCTTAGGGTAGAGTTCTGGTTCCTACTGTAATTATCATTTCTTTCAGCGGCATACATTTTTTAGGGTCAGCTGAGAATTAAGCACCCTAACGCTATCTGGTGGGGGTTAGGTTAGGTTAGGTTAGGTTAGGTTAGGTAAGCGTGAGGATGTTTTATCATGTGAAATAAACTGTGGTGCCTAATCGTCAGGTAATTTAAATATTTTCCTGATTAAAATAACCTGACCTCGTATCTTACAAGTAGTTGGGCTTATTAAGAATGGGGCCTATTGGGACAAGGGATTCTTAAGACTGGGGCCTATTAGGACAAGGGATTCTTAAGACTGGGGCCTATTGGGACAAGGGATTCTTAAGACTGGAGCCTATTGGGAGGAGGGATTCTTAAGACTGGGACCTATTGGGAGGAGGGATTCTTAAGACTGGGGCCTATTGGGAGGAGGGATTCTTAAGACTGGGACCTATTGGGAGGAGGGATTCTTAAGACTGGGGCCTATTGGGAGGAGGGGTTCTTAAGACTGGGGCCTATTGGGAGGAGGGGTTCTTAAGACTGGGGCCTATTGGGACAAGGGATTCTTAAGACTGGGGCCTATTGGGAAGAGGGATTCTTAAAACTGGGGCCTATTGGGAGGAGGGATTCTTAAGACTGGGACCTATTGGGAGGAGGGATTCTTAAGACTGGGGCCTATTAGGACAAGGGATTCTTAAGACTGGAGCCTATTGGGACAAGGGATTCTTAAGACTGGAGCCTATTGGGAGGAGGGATTCTTAAGACTGGGACCTATTGGGAGGAGGGATTCTTAAGACTGGGGCCTATTGGGAGGAGGGATTCTTAAGACTGGGACCTATTGGGAGGAGGGATTCTTAAGACTGGGGCCTATTGGGAGGAGGGGTTCTTAAGACTGGGGCCTATTGGGAGGAGGGATTCTTAAGACTGGGACCTATTGGGAGGAGGGATTCTTAAGACTGGGGCCTATTGGGAGGAGGGATTCTTAAGACTGGGGCCTATTGGGAGGAGGGGTTCTTAAGACTGGGGCCTATTGGGACAAGGGATTCTTAAGACTGGGACCTATTGGGAGGAGGGATTCTAAAGACTGGGACCTATTAGGACAAGGGATTCTTAAGGCTGGGACCTATTGGGACAAGGGATTCTTAAGACTGGGGCCTATTGGGACAAAGGATTCTTAAGACTGGGACCTATTGGGACAAGGGATTCTTAAGACTGAGGCCTATTGGGACAAGGGATTCTTAAGACTGAGGCCTATTGGGAGGAGGGATTCTTAAGACTGAGGCCTATTGGGAGGAGGGATTCTTAAGGGCCTATTAGGAATTGGGTCTATTAGAATTGCCTCAGACTTACAACGTTACTGGACCATTTTGAGTCTTCTTACTTTCCTGAT